>PVJI01026780.1:0-18547 GCA_004026765.1 Micronycteris hirsuta | reverse complement strand
CAGACACCGCAGGGGGCAGCACAGGGGGCAGCGCAGGGGGCAAGTGAAGCAGGAGCCCGGGCTGTTAAAATGTTAACCAACTCCTCACTAGAAAAAGGGACAAAGAATTAATGCAACCAAAAGTAAGTGGCACCTAAATATTCATGTTCTAACATTCCAAGAAATCAAATGTTAAAGGTGACAAGGTACTGTAATCTGCAACATTGACAAACAATAAATTAACGCCCAGTGTGAGAGAGGGTGCGATGCCACGGGCAGAAGTGACAAGCAGGGACGTTTCTGTGACTCAGCGGCATTCATTGGGACCCGAGGGGGCAGTCGGCCCCTCTGACTTAACTCTCTGTCCTGGGAACTTAAGGGAATAATCAAAACACAAAAATGCTTATGCAAAGATGGTCATCGAAGTGAAATTTTAGCAGCAAAAATAGAAATAACCTACGTGACCAGCAGAGAGGATAACTAACTAAATAACTGCATTTCCACATGTATACAGCCATGAAAAGATTACGCATGGGAGGATGACTTAATGGCATGGAAAAGTTTTCGTGTGTAAAACTGTGTGCATGCAGAATGGAACCCATGGGAGCTGTCGGGGTGTGTGTACATGCAAACACATACACATACTGTGTGGGGTATGTGTATACATGCAAACACACACACATACGTGTGTGGGGAGATCGAGCAGAATGTGTGCCTCACGAGTTACCCAGCGCTGTTTCTTTTTTTAAAAGTAAAGATGTTTAAAAATGAAATTTGTTACTGAATTTTTTCCTAATTCTTGGACCCAACGTTGGAATGTGGAACACGTATTTCAAAATCAGTTAATCATTTTTTCTTCAGTAAAATTCATCTTTGGGCAGAATGAGGGGCCTGTTGTAGGAGGGAGAAGGGAAGGGCAGAAACTAAGGAATGCCGTGCTGCTAAAAAGAGGTGGGCTTTAAATACCGTGTGGTGGACTGTAAGTGTGAGTGTGTGCTCACGTGTAGAACTGAGGGCTGTGGCATGGCCGATTTGCACAAAAGCAGCCACACTGGGTGGTGGCAGAGTGACGGGCGCACAGCATGGACCCTGCCGCCACACCCCTGGGCTCAGCGTCCTTGGACCAGGACACGGGTCACGAGACCCCTCTCAGCCACGGTGCTCATCAGTGGAATAGAAATAACAGCGCTTCCCCCAAAGGGCTGGTGTGAGAATAAGGCTGCTAACACACGTAAAACGGGAGGCAGGACCGCCGTCTGGACTTTGAGAGTCCTGGGGATGCACTGCTTGGGTTCAAGTGCAAGTTTTCCTGCAGCTGGCTGTGGGGCCTCAGGAGAGCTGCTGCTTCTCTCTGGGCCTCTGCTTCTTGGCAGGGACCCCTTTGCTCTCCTCTCCGAGCACAGAGGCGGCAGCATCTGTGTCCCAGCCTGAGGCCAGCAGGTGTGGCCCTCGCCTGCTTTCCGGAGGTGGGCAGGTGGTGACACGCACGGTTCCAGGCGCAGCCCCTGCAAATCCTCCACCTTCTGTGTTCGCACTCCTTCGCCGGCAGGTTGATGCGGGAGGCACAGCAGCCGGGAAGCCGCGTGAGCGAACGGCAGAGCCACAGAAGGAAGGAGTCTGGTCTCTCAAACCCTGCTAACCAGGAGCTCTTGCTTTGGACCTTATGTGCGCAAAGAATTCAACTACTAAGTTATGTCAGTGTTTATCTCTGTACGGGGTAGTATCACCCAATTAACATCATTTTCTTATTTGCAAAACGGGAATAATAGTATAAGAATTAAACAGCACAGTGCATGGCCCACAGTAGCTATTCGAAAATAGCAGTTATCTTCGTAAGCTATTCCTGCAAAGTTCAGATTTCATTGCCCTCTCTTGTAAATTTGATCCTTCCTTTAAGACTAAGCTCTATTACTTAGGAAATCACATTTCCAGCCTGCGCTGGCATTTTCCTACTGCTACACCGCCTTCTGTGTCCCGCAGCCCTGCCGAAGCCTGCTCCCTGGCCCACCGCCCCACTCCTGTGGGGCAGAAGCCCAGCCCCAGGTACCCGTCTGGATGGCTGGCTAGCTCAGCAGGTCAGACATTTATGTTTGTTCTTGTTGAATAAGCGAAAGAATGAACGAATGAAGGTAATTCAATTTAATTATGCTCCATGGTCAGACATCAGCCCTCTAGCTTTCCAATCCTTGCTACTGTTCAAAACAGACTAAAACGTGGAAGGATCAGCAGAAACAGACCAGCACGGCTGACCCACGCAAGCACTGCCGGCGGCTGTCAGCAGCAAGGCTGTTTCTTTGGAAACTGGCCTTGAACTAGATCTTAACACGTTAACAATCTACCAGTGATTAAAATGAAGGCTTTACCTCACCATGTTCAAGGAGCTGTTTTCTGGAATAAAACAAAAATATTCTCTATTTACTAAATGTCCATTATTCTGTGGTCACATCAAAATAAACTTCATTTCTTCTTAGATGCTAAAAATCTGATTCTCTAAACTACTTAGAAGCATACAGAAAAATACAAATATTAGATAACACCATTAAAAGTTACAGTAATTTAAAAGGTATGATTTATAATGATCCTTCTTAAGGTATCTGACAAAGCCTGCCTTTCTTAAGATAAAATAGGTGCCATTAATTGTTGGAGATTGTACCTGTGAAAGGATAAATGAACAGAAAGAATGTCTATTACATAGTCAACCGCATACAGTATATACAATGCTTTCAATAAGCACCGCTGAATGGTTTGGATTTTTCACAATTGTAAGTACCAGGAAAATCTCGGTACACCAAACTGTGAGCATCTCTGAGTATTTCCTCAGGATAAACTTCTAGAAGAAAAGGTACTGAGTAAAGTCTATAAATATTTTTAGTTCCACAAAAGCTAACAAATTCACTAAATATTTATGGCTAAAAGTGGGCTGAATTTGCACGGCGCCCCTGCTGTGTTCGAGGTACTAAGCAGTGAGCACCGAATGAATAGCTCTGACACTGGCTTTATCCCCACAGAGCTTATTTTAGATTTCTGTGAGAGTATGAGACTGCCTATGTGGATGCTCCATTAAAAAGACTCACTATTTTCTAACAAGGCTTTACAGGATGCAGGGCCTCTAATATGGATTTTGGGGTGGAAGAGAGAAATGAAAAAGTAAGGAGCTGAAGGGCGCACACAGACCCAGAGATTTTTAAAAACTGGGTAACTGGGAGACTCTCCAGATTTTACTGAAATCACCCAAGTTGTTGGTCTCCATTTTGGCACCTTCCTCACTTAGGCAGTCAAGGCTGCAGGGAGAGGTGGGTGGCGTCCCTCTTTTCTTGATATACTGTTTTGTCTGAACGTATTACCATAACCATATCCTGCTTTGGTGCCCATACACCCACGTGGCCATCACACTCAGGTACTTAATCCGGAAGAAAGACTTCCTTATTTTGAGCTAAGTATCTCCCACTCGCTGGCCCCCCCTAGTGTGTCCTCCTCCACACTGCACCCTCTCAAGTATTTGGAGGCTCCTGAAGGTTCTATTTTCTAAGCAGAAAACCCAGGCCCCTTCACGCACTCCTTAGGTGAATAGTTTCCCGGGCTCTACACACACTCTTCCTGGAATTTCAAGAGCCGTCTGAGGGTCTGTCAGCTCTCTTGCTTCAGGAATGATTTCAACAAACAGGATTCTACCATTTCAACAATTTCATCCATAAAATTCTAATTAGTACTTCCGGCAACCACACAAAACTTTACTGAAATGTAAGCATAGGATATGGGGTCATGAGTGCTCTCTGTGCTATCATCACCACTGTTCTGGAACTCTGAAGCTGTCCTCACAGCATGTATTTCCTTAAATGCAGCGAATCTAATGACATATCTACATAAATAGAATGTGAGTTAAGATTTTCCTTGGAAGGAAATTCCCTTCAGCAATTTACTTTCGTGTCGTATTTTTCTTGCATATGTTTATGCCATAAATGTAGTGACTTTACTAAAACCATAAAAATGTAACGGAACAAATAGTTTTAACCATAAATGGAGAAAAAAACTATTTCATCATTATTCAGAAAAACAATTATGCTTTCTCTGAAAAGTTAAAAAAAGAATTGCCCAAATAAAACATTAGCATTCTCCTGTTTACTGACTTTAAATTCCAGTCATATATTAAAATTAAACTAAATCGATCTAAGTTTTGAGTTAATTCACAAATATAAATATCTCCAAAGCAGATCCCAATACATAAAAGCGATCCCTAAGACTAATGAATTGTATTTTATTTTTAGAAAATATATACGTTTGGTTCCCATCTCTTTTCTAAATCATAATGCTGAAGTTTAATGTTCATTCATTTGGAAAACTGGTATGTCAGTAAGTTGTTGAATAACTGAATGTAGCATGATTTAGAAACAGCTATGATATAATTACCTTAGATAAGTGTTGGCAGGTAAGACATATAAAACATCACGAAAAGTCTGTGAATAGAATCAGATCAATGAAACTTTTCTAAGAAACTGTGCAACATTTAAAATGCCCTGGTTCATGAACATAAACACACCCAGGAGAAAGAAATATTTTTATCGCTCAAGCGGGTCCTTGGGAAGGAACAGTTTAGGTCCAGCCATGCCACAGGAAAGTAATATCTCGAAGTCTTAACTTCCTCTAACTAACAAAAGAGCGTTTGAGTAAACCTTTAAGGTCTACTTCAGCTCTGTGAAATTCTACACTTTTACACGGGCAATGCCTTGCTGGAGTTCGGCCTGTGTTTCACAGGAGGGGGCGGACTGAAGGTGGCGGTTGGCAGCTGCCTCCGGGAACTTTCAGAGGCCGTTTTACCTTCACCTTCCACCTGAACCAAGAAGCTAACACACACACCCTCCCTCAGACCCTCTCTGTCCAGCTTCGCAGTCTGTGTGGGCCCTTCACCCAGCTCCCGGTGGTCGCGGGTTTAGCAGCGGCGCATCTGCTGCCCCGAGCTATCTCGGCTTGAACTCACAGTACCGGGGCTTCAGACCAGGTCCCTGGGCTGCTAACGTCGTTCTTGCCACATGGTGGGTAGTTGATATATTTCTTTTCAGAGAATAATTAAGGATATCTTTTCTAATATGGCTTTCTAAAAAAGTCATGTAATACTAGATAGTAAAAGATTTCAATAAAAAAATTTTAGAGACGGAAAGAGTTCCTCCTAAAAATAAGAATTCTGAGCTAGTATCATTAATCTATTGTAAGTCCTTATCTTGAACCCAAAGTAATACATTTTTTAAAAAAATACCTTTTTAAAGATGAAGTAAGCAATCACCATTACAAGTGGAAGCAATAATGTCTTTGTGTATCTCAGTGGAGTCTGAAATAAAACAAATTATTCAAAATAGTCATTTATTAAATTTTACATTAAATGAGTAAAAATCCATGTTAAACTGAGTGTCACAATGAAACCTCTTAAAGGTAGAACTAGCTTTGTCATTAACAGAATATATATACATTTACCAACCTTTGTGTTCTAATATAAAGACCAACATTTAAAAAGTTATACAAGTTTATCAAAAAATTTAATGATAAAAGTACTAAACCAAAAATTAGATATGTCCATTATTTTTCCCTTTTTGGGGTCTATCCTTTCTTTATTTACATAATATTAGGTTTTGTAATGTGTTATTTACTGACTCCTGGGCCCTACATTATCATTTTCCAGGCTGCAAAGTTCCAGCATTTTCATTTATGAAACTAGAACTAACAAGCAGCAAACTAGCCGAAGTACTTACTGTAAGTATGAACAAGCCCTGGAGTCACAGCAGCAGCTAGACAATCTGCGTGGCCCGCTGCTGTGTCCGGGAGCGATTTACCACGTGACCACAGCATCTACCGCCTGAAGGCAGGAACCGAGTCCCTTCCCTCTGTGTGGCCCTGCTACAGGCTGCCTCCAGGTAACTAGGGGCCAGGAACAGTTTTTGAATGATGCATGACTGGTTGGATAGTAAGAGAATAATGTGTGGTTAGTCGTGTACCTTTCCTAGAAACATCTTGTTCAAAATATTTGGAATATTTGGGATATTAAATGACGTAAAACGGAATTTTTTAAAAATGCAAATAAGACTTTGGATTTGCTTTTCCAGAGTGCTTCTATACCTCCAATGACCTAGGTCATTATAAGTATTGATCACTGACTGTCATCACAGCCCTTCACTGTGGGCTATGTAATATGTAAGCACCTCCCTGCACCATCTCCTTCCACCATCCTCAGTCACTCTGCGAGGCAGGAGCCACCGTTTACCGCTTTGCACATAAGAAAGCAGGTGAGAAAGGCCATATGATTAGCAAACATTGCAGCAAAAAAAAATGATAAGTTGGATGTTTCTAAATGAAAATTTTGAGTTTCAGATTCAAAAGAAAACGTAAGAGCTAAAGACCATCATACCTGTAGAAAAGGAAAACAAACGTACCGCTTTTTCCATAAAGTCAAATTCAGGAGCACAGGTGTAGATTAAGGTATCGAAATCTGTGTACCCTAAGATTCTCGCAGCTATGAGGTCACTCAGGCGAATCTGGAAGGAAACAGAGTAAAACAAACTGAAATGACACAAATAGTTTCAGTAACAACTGGTAATATAACAGTAATGAAATCGAGAGAGCACATAAATCCAAGGTGCATGGATGCCCCTCGAGGGAAAAAATACACAGTGAACAACACATGCTATATGCTGAAGCATAAAAACAAAGAGAACATCAAGAGAAATGAAAAGCTGAAAGAGGTCAGAAAAATAAGCAGAGATGATCACGTAAAGGGTGAGCTAAAGCCAGTACTTGCTGGGCAGAAACCACCGCGCAGTTAATTATGGAATTGTATAATCACAGCATTTATCAAGAAAAAACCAATCTCCGGTTAAGCCCTTTCACCACACGTCGTAAATCATGAACAAATTTTCTATGTGTTGTCATTTTTACGAAGCCTCCACCATTGATTACAATTTTTGGTGCTTCTTGAACTTTTGGGACACACATTCGAGCCATCAAGTGTGAGAGCTATTATTCACGAGCATTACAAGCGCGCACACCACTCTGATTCAGTCACTCGAGCCCCCGGGCCTTTAAAATCAGCACCGCCACGCAAACCAATGCAGAGCTCCTATTTTCTAATGAGTATTCATTTACCTACTGTCGGAGAGACAATAATTTTTCCACAGCATTCTCCGGAGGCCAGGAAAAAAGGAAAATATTAAACCTTAATTCATAATATTTGACAGGGAAAGAAATTATTTTACAGAAAGTTTACATGATTTCTGTGGTTTTCTTTTATTCATGGTTCCCATTATCTATCTACCAGGGGAATTCAGAGTTTCCTTTAGTTTTCTAATTTAGAGTAGGTCTGGTAACTAATGGTAATTTAACCAAAACTCTTTAGTTTCAAGTCTTTCTCACTGCTGTTACATAGAGGAGGTCACTTAAGAGTACAGGGGTGTGTGTGTGTTTGTGTGCGTGCACACGTGCACTTGTGTGAGGTTTGTAAAGTTGGGTGACCATGAGGAGCAAGGCAAGAAAAAAAAAACACAGACCAACTTAATAGATCAGTAAGTAACTTCGGAGACCTAAATGAAGTTGATAATAAAATACATTCTCCCTACAGAATAAAAAGCTAAGACCAAGAAAAGGAAAACGTGTCCGACATACCAGAAAACAACAGCAACAAATAAACCTAATAAACCAACATGCAAAACTAGCAATTAATAGCGAATAAATCCTTACATTTTGAAATTTCACTTAATATGAACATGCATGCAAGTTCAATTCTAGTTAATAGTGATATTTATAGAGAGTAAGTAGTATACTCCCTTGTTAAAGCCGCAGGAATTTCAACAATAGACAGGGTCCTCAATGGATCGCAGTAGATATAAGGTAAATTTCAGAGGAGATTATTGGATGATACACACGTGTGCTCATATCCAAATAGAAAGTGCGAAAAATCAAAAGTAAATTTATGCACTGCTGTCTACTCCTTAAAGTACTTTGTTGTGTAGGACGCATGCTTTAAACAGGGCCACTATTTAAGGGCCTGGTCTCAGGACAGAAACGCGACATGTGAGGGGTAAATGGTCCATACAGTTTCCAGAAGATCAAAAGAGAAAAAACCTTGAACATTTTCTTTTTATATTATAAGAAAAATCTTTAAAAGTATCAAATCACATCTTAAATTTAATCCATGATTATAAATAAATAAAACTATATTGAGATTTTAGGAGCTGTATATTTCAAAGCTGAGTACAGGCTGTTCACATGTTAACATCTGCAATAAATGAATAATTATTTAAACAAATACTTGTACATTAACTGAAATATGAACAAACAACTACTTAACATATTATTAATTTTCCCAGAAGGCTAAGTAAGTGCTCGCTGACGCACTGTTTTCTCAGTTGATTAGAACAGTCATTGAACGGCAGGGCCGCGGCACTGACTCTGCCAATGACCAGCCTGGAGACCCTGAAGAAGGCCTCTCTAAAACGAACAGGTCAAAACAGATGGTCTCACCCAGGTATACAGAGTTCTAGAGCTGCTTACGTTTCAACTAGGAAGTACTTACATGGTCTGAAACGCCTAAGATTTTAGATGTCAGAAATTTCAGAATGATTGTTCCACACAACCAACCACTACCTTGAATTAGCTGAAGAACAAATAAAATAGAGGTAAGTCAGGTACTGAAAATTACCCAGTTAAAATATTCGATTACGTCAATAAATGGCACAGAAAAGTTTTAATCACGTGAGGCATGTGAGTGACGAAGTCTGAGAAAGGATGCTCCCACAGAAAACTGGATGCTTGACAGAAAACTGTGCCACTACCTTCCAGACCCCATAATTTCAGGTGAGAAGTCTGCTGTGCTTCCACTCAGTTCCACCCCAAGGTGATGCATCATTTCTCTCTGCCTGCTTTCCAAATTCTGCCTTTTGCTTTAGATTTTAAAAGTTTCATTATGATGTACCCAGCCATGGATTTTGTTGGGTTACCCTACTTGAAATTCAGTTTCTTGACTCTGTAAACTTATGTATTTTACCAAATTTAAGAAGTTTTTAGTCACTACTTCTTCAAATACTTTTTCAGTCCCACTCTCTTTTTCCCTTCTTTATTGATACAAATATTAGATCTTTTGTTATTGTCCCACAGGATCCTAAACCTCTATGATTTTTCCAGTCTATTTTTCCTTTGTTATTTAGATTGGATAATTTCTTTCTATTGTTCTATCTTTCTATAGCACTGGACCAGAATTGAGGGTATAGTTATGAAATTCTTTTATACATATAGATTTCATACATATAAATACATACACACATGTGCGTGTACACACAGATGCATACAATGGAAGGGTCTAGAAGCAAGGACATACTGGTAGCAATGAGAACACCTAGCTCTTCTCAGATCTTGCTTTCTAAATACCATTCTACACTTAAAGGAACAAAAGATCCTGGGAGAAACAGCTGATTCCAGAGTTTGGGGAAGGAAAATCTGAGACGTGCCCGGAGCATCTCGCTGAACCATCATGTGAGAGAGTGCATAAAGAACTACGAAGGTATATCCAACGGGCGGAAAATTTAGCTTGAAGATATTCACAATGGCTGAGTCTGAAACTGATATTTGGGCATAATTTTTCATATACATATAACAAATTATCCCAGGCTCTCATTGGAAAGTGACCTGGAAGATAATTGTTACAATTGCTGTGACTCCACACATCAACTGGGGAGGACTGACATTGTACAGAGTCTTCCTATGCATAAACATGAAAATTTTCCTTTTATTTTGATATTACTTACGTGTTAACAATTTAAAAATAACTTTTTCCAAGAAAATACTGGATGTATTGTGTTAAATTTATTCAGATACTGTGTTTTTAATTCCTAATACATATGACAAATTTACAAAATGTTTTCTCTTTGTTGCCAGAAAATAGAAATATAATTGACTTTTGAATATTAACCTTATATCTAGCCATACTATTGAATTCTTATAATTTCTAATTTGTATGAAAAATTATTTAACGTTTTCTATGTAAATAATGATGTTATAACAACTTTTGATTCTTTCTTTCCATTTCCTTCCCACTGTTTACTTTCTTGATTCAATGTGCTAGCTCAGATTTTAATGGAAAAGTGAAAAAACATTTATCTTGATTTTTATTTTAAATAGAATACTCCAAATACCTCACCTGTAGGACCAATGAATGCTGAAAAATTTTAGTAAATTAAAAAAACTCCCTGCTGTTCCTACTGTGCTAAATAAATGGGGGTTCAATTTTATAAAACTCATTTTCTGCCTATCATGGGACGGACGTAAGTTTTTTTCCTTCTTTAATCTGTTAGTGTGATAATCTATATGTCTGCAATGAACCCAATTTGATCAGAATAAGGAGATACAGTGTTCTTGAGTTGCTAATGTTTTTTCTAAGTCGCCACAAGATGGTAAAGAAGAGATTTTGGCCCTGGCCAGGGTAGTTCAGTGGGTTGGGCATCGTCCCGAGACTGAGAGGTCGCTGGTTCGATTTCCAGTCAGGGACCAGGCCTGGGTCGGGGCCAGGTCTCCAACCCCAGTCGGGGGCATGCAGAGGAAACTCATCGATGTTTCTCTTGCACATCAGTGTTTCTCTCCCTATCTCCCTCCAGTCCCCTCTCTCTAAAAATAAACAAAACCTTAAAAAGTACACTTTGATCAATTATGAGTGACAATTTTCCTGTGTATATTTTCCTGTCACCCAATGTAAATAACTTCCTTGTTTTCAAAGTTTTTAATTATAATAGACTAAGATACGCAATATAATCTTTAGTCCACTACCGAGAAAGAATTGCTTGAGAAATAAAATGGGTTTTTTTGTAAGAAAAAGTTGTTGGTTCAAAAAATATCTTTGCTTTTCCTTTTGACTGGCTTCCGTAAAAACGAGAACAACAAACACCATAAACAGCCGGGATATCCACTGCATTGTTCAGATGACGACCATTGTTTGTTTCTCCCTTTTGCAAGAGAATGATACAAGTTTCAAAATATAAATATAAGCTGAACATTCATTATATCTCAACTTTTCACTCCTTAGAATTTTGTTTCTGGAAATTATTGAAATGAAAACCGTAGGTTAACTTTTATTCTTTCTAGTCTAAATCTAAAAATGTTTAAAACAGTAAATTTGCCTGAGAACCACTTTGATGGAATTCTACAAACGTCTATGGACACTGTTCTATTTGTTGGCATTTTTCAACAGTTTGTAATGGAAATTTTCAATTTCTTTTGAATACAGTTATTGAATAAAAATCTTCAAATTTTCTGCTGATTTCTTGATTTAATCTTTAAAACACAACTATTACTATTTTTTTCTGAAGTAAGAGAAAATCATGTATTAGCAGAATCATGCCATGCAATAACTTAAGTGCACAAATATTTTCACGTTCTCTCTAAGGGATGAGAGAGTGCCTCAAGCATTGAAACTGGCAATACCCTCCACTTCGTTGGTTTGTACTCAGAGTGTAAATGTACTTTCTTATCTTACCATATCATTCCCAGTTTTACCCTACCAATATATAATATATAATCACATAACTTTTCAATATGGCAGGTTTTATTTTTTAATAGAAGTACGTCAGAGAAAAAGAATGGATGTCATCTGCTGGTACTGTGATAATTAGGAATGGCAGTGCCTACCTAAGAATACAATTATTTTAGTGGGAAACAAACACACAAATCTGGAGGTAACATGGGCCACCCATGCGTATATTTGGAAGGAAGTCAAACAAAGATTAAGCAATGTCTAAGCTGAAATACGAAGAGGCTGGGAGATTGTAAAGAAATGCTAAAAGGACGAAAATACTAGAGTTTAAAGTTGGACACAGGAGGGCCCTGGCTGGTGTAGCTCAGTGGATTGAGCGCGGGCTGTGAACCAAAGTGCCGTAGGTTCGATTCCCAGTCAGGGCACATGCCTGGGTTGCGGGCCAGGTCCCCAGTGAGGGCCATGTGAGAGGCAACCATACATTGCTCTTTCTCCCTCCTTTCTCCTCTCTCTAAAAATAAATAAATAAAATCTTTTAAAAAAATAAAAAAGCTGGACACAGGAGGAAAGAGATAATAGACAGATGTGAAGAAAATCAAAGGGGATAGTGGGAACAGAACTAGAAACTTATTTTGAAGAGAAGAGAGTTAATCTATAGAGAGAAAAGGCAAATAGAAATTTGAAAAGTAAGGCAGTGGGTGTGCAGCAGAGTGAACAGTAAAGGCAGAAAGACGGAGGGCGATATTGAAAGAAATCAACAAGTGTCTTTTTTAAAAAAATTTCACTGATTATTTTTAGAGAGAGGGGAAGGGAGAGAAACATCGATCAGTTGCCTCTCGCATGTCCCCAGCTGGGGAACTGGCCTGCAACCCAGGCTGTGCCCCGATCGAGAATTGAACCAGTGACCTTTCGGTCTGTGCGACGGTGCCCAACCCACTGAGCCACGCCAGTCAGGGCCATCAACAAGTTTCTTAAAGATGACTTGTAGATGTTGCTAAGGACTACTTCCCACCTTAAGCAAGTAGCTATTTATAAGACTTATTAACTCTAAATCATTCAATTTTTAAGTACATTATCTTATTCAGTCTATAGAAATAAAGAGTCTGAATCGTTAAAATGTTGACTCTTACCCAAAAGTTGAGTTCAGACACTCCCAATCTTTGAATGTTATTTCTCTTCAGAATTATCACCTAAAATGCACCATAAGAAATGAAATAAATAAAATTAACAATTATATTCTATATAAATTTTAAGTCTCAAAAATTACACAGCCATTCCTCATTCCATCTTGCCTGTCCCCAGCCATTTTACTTCTTAATTGTTGACTTTTTGGAGTTGGAACATGACAGAATTTTCTTGGGGTGAGAGCTAAACGCTTCGTGTGCTAAGCGTTGCCTCTGACTGGAGGTAACCCTCCCCGCGCCACTCGGGTGTTCTGCACGCGGGACGACTGCTCTGACGCGGTAGGTGGTGTGTGGTGGTGCGTCCGTGCAAACGCACAGGGATGTTCTCCAGCAGAGTCTGTGCTTCAAGTTAACAGGAAAACCCCTCCTTTCCAAACTCCCAAGTAAAATATTTTACATTTTTTTCTAAAAACCTAATTGGACTTTTAAGAAAGAAAAGGAACTTTCCAGATGCCAGAGCGAAAACGGCGATTTATTTATTATTTTTTTTTAGAGAGAGGGAAAGGGAGGGAGACAGAGAGGGAGAGAAACAGCAATGTATGGTTGCCCCTCACGTGACCCTCACGGGGACCTGGCCCACAACCCAGGCATGTGCCCTGACTGGGAATTGAACCGGGACCCTCTGGTTCCCAGCCCGCGCTCAATCCACTGAGCTACACCAGTCAGGGTTGCATTACCTGTATTATTAACTGTATTAACTGTAAATGAGGGACTGGAATGTCACCATTTTTTGATCCCTATCAAATGAATTAATCTGGTCCTGAGCTGCGAGTGCAGAAGGAGAGGTGCTGGGCGTTAGGGTTCTCCTGGTGAAAGAATGATCCTGTGCTGACCGGATTGAGCCTTCACCTGTCCAGGCTTTAGATTCAATCATTCACACATCACAAATCCAGAAGACACAGGAGGATGCAGAGCTACAGCATGATTCAGAGTAAAATCCAGACCATGGAAATCCTCTACATGTTCAGTGACCTAGGCTGTTCAACAAACACACTTCCGGGAAAGAAAGCGGGCAGGGATGCAGGACACCTACAGGCAAAAACGGGGACTTCAGCGAGATGACTATAAAGGAAAGCTGGGAGTGACCACCATAGCAGCCCCCACTGCTTCAGAGCAGCGCAAGGGGATCATAACGGGGTGGGATGGCTGGGAAAGTTCCGACTGTGACCTGCTGGTCGTTTAAGTGTCTTTGCCAACTAACAGCTCATTAATCAGCACTTGTCCGTTTTAGTTAGTACTGTCCGTACATAACACATTTGCTTTATGCAGTTTTCTCTGTGTCTGTATTTCAAAATAAAATAGGTTTCCTAGAAAGAAGTGGATGAGCACGCTATTACAATTCCTCTGCCTTGCCATGCTGAGATAGTTCAACAAAATGCTGAAAATGAAAGGCTGTGGTTTGGGGGAATGAGAAAGAGAAGGGATTACTTATTGTGAGGGGAAAAAAGACGTGGGGAACAAAAATGTTACAACGTAAGAACAATCCCCAAAGAGTAGATCAGTGCACCCTGCCTGGAAAAGCGCCCCGTTTGGTATTCCTGTGCTCGGCAGCACGTCTGGTAGCCGCGGAAGAGCACCTCCTGGGCACGTTCCAGTGGGGAGAACATTACAGGTTCTGGCTTACGAACATCAGACGTGTGACTGTAAGGTAACGAGACCACTTTACTGAACCACCGATCCACATACGTACCCAAATGAGTGGTATTCAATGACAGTAAGTCACGTGAGGAAACGATACACTTATTCTAATTATGTTACCATTGCTCAAAACAGTTTGGAACTCCGTTTTCTAAACTTCCCTCAAAGGTGATTTAGTTATGGGTGCAAGACAACAGATCTTATCACTTCAATGCCACACCATATTGCAATCCAGATCTATGTATTACCCAGCCCAATCACCCGCCTCATTCACGAGACTTTGGTCATTCCCAAAAATCAAATCCACCCTCGAAAGATGAAGCTTTGTCACCAATGAGGATATTCAAAAGAATGTGCCACAGACTGTGAAGGCGACTCAGAGGAGCTCCAAACGTGCGTCTGGGCAGTGGCGGTGTCCCTGAGGTGAGCACTTAGTCTACGGAAGTGACTTAGGAGGAAATAACTAATTTTTATAATGAGTTTTTGCATATTTTAAAATAAGTGTTGTTACCACCTAATTGTTTTTTAAAATATTTACTTGGGCACTGCCTTAAAATGGTAAACTTTGTACCATGCTATTTTCCAAGGGTTGGATAGGGAATGCGCGTTACTCGGGAAAAACTTACTTGTGTGCATAATAATAAAGAAAGGGCCCTATTTATTCTCCTAAACCTCTAGCAGGTGGGCTAAACCTGCTATTTCACAGGTTAAAAAAAAATTTAAATGAGCTTAACAATACTTACCAATGTCATTAACAAGGATGAAGAATAGTAAGAAGATAAATACATTGGATTTCCAAACATCAGTACAAAACAAAGGATAACTGAAATCTAAAAATTGAAGAAAAGAAACACATTTTATCATTCTTAGATATATAGCATAATGCATGTTTTGTCTACAGGCATATGGCCATTCTAATACTAACTTGATATGCATAAATAAGGTTAATAGATAGATCTTGGCCAAATGATAAGAGAATTTCAACACACTGATAGGTTCTGAGTATTTTCAACACCATAAATTCTACATAGGAAAATTTAATTTTTTTCTCTATCTGCTACTTGCTACAAAGAAAATGGGAAAAACTATCATTTCTGTTGATTCGATAATGGAGTTATATAATAAAAAAGACTTCACTATAAGTATTAATCTTTTAATCTTATTTTTTGTTGAAATACCTGAGGATTTCTATCACTAAGGAAGCTTTATGTTCTTAGCTAAAAGATATTTATTTTATGTTCTTAAGGGAGATGTGTTTTGAAACAGATCAAAAACAAAAATGGGAAAACAAAATTCGCAGGGTGTCATATTCATGCACAGTGTGAGAAGTGTCAGGTCTCAGGGAAAAAGGGAAGTTTCCAAAGTAGTGACTACTAACAAATAAAACATAAAAATAAAAGTTTCAGAAAGAAAAAACATCTACACTGCAGCTGAAAGTATGTTATAATATGGTATCTATAATGTACCTTTCCTGTTTTCCTTCTGGATATTACCAAAATCATATGTATTAAAACAACCTGAAAGAAGATAACCCCAATATCTTATTTTAATGTTTGACTTATAAATATGAAAAGTGTTACCATGTTCACAAAAATGATCTTCTTGAATTTATTCGGCTCAATGTACCCCACAACATACATAGGAAATAACGAGGCTATCTGAAATAAAAACATTAAAAAGCAAAAGTGAAAAATGTGTAGAAAACAGATTCTTCACTATTCATAAGCAAAGTGGAAGCCAGAGGAGCTACATTTCTAGTAATGACACCTAAGTAATTTCAACCAGTCTTCTCACCGGGAACTGGAACAGCTGGGGAAATACCTGCATGCAAGCTGCAGGTCACCAACGGGGCAGAGAAGAACTAGGGAGCTAGGACCAGAGAAAGGTGGACATCTGCAGTGAAGGGCATGAAGTTTTCGGTCGCGTTTCTCCCCAGCTGCCTGCCAGTTCCAATAGCAGCAGGTGCCTGCCGGTTGGGGGGCGGGGCAGGGCAGAGGAGAGTGTCCACAGACTCAGCAGGGAGGGCACACCAAGAATGGGGTCCCTGCTACATCCCCAGGCTTTGACTGGGGGCTTCAAAGGGCTCTGTGAACAGAGAGAAGCAGGAATCACACAGGCCTCAGAGAGACGGAAGCCCACCGCTGAATGACCTCATTCCCTGACGGCACAGGGCCACTCAAGGCTGTCAGTGTCTTTGTCTGCCTGCTGGCAACACATTCCATCTTCTCGGGAAGATGTTAAGAGCAACATAGCCTCAAATTAACCGTACCGTTACTCGTGTGCAAGGTCCAACACCACGTCGGAATTAAACAGATACAGGAAGAGACGACATCATTACAAACACAACAGAAACAGGTCCATAAAGAATCTAGTTCTGGAGTCGGACGACAAATATGTCCCACTTTGTGGGCCACATACAGTCTCGACTGTGTACAGTAAGTTCTCACTTAACACAGGTTCTGCAACTTCTAGCAAAAAACACTATGTGAGAACAATTTTACCACAGGCGAATTGATATAAAAAAGAGTTAAGTTCTTATGAAATCTTATCAATGTTATAACAAAAGAATATTGAACAAAATGATGATATTTGAGGACTCGCTATATTTTTTCTTTTTTCTTTTTCTTTTGAATAACACTTTTAAAATGTAAAAGCCACTCCTGGCTTGCAAATCACTCAAAAACATGTCTGGCATCATCAGACACAGACTTTATGTTTGATATGTGCAAGGAAGTAACAAATAGGATTGAAAATTCCAGGAGCATACTGAAAGCCACTTAAAAAGAAATTGAAAAGACACAACTATTACAACCACCAATATGAAGAAGTCAAAGATGGTTTCAAAGCAGGTTGAACATAGCAAAACAAAGACGTGACAAACTGAAAGACAGGTCAGGAGAAAACATCTAGAAGAAAGCATAAAATGACAAAGAGGGAAAAATACATGAAAGGACATGAGAGATGTAGAGTATGTGGTGTAAAGATCCAATGCAGCCTCCTTTACATCTCAAAAGTGAGTAAAAGAATTAGGCGGAAGCTGTATTATTCAGCAGTGAGGAAACAGGAAGCCAACACCACAGTGGACCTGGAGGGCATTGTGCTGCGTGAGAACAGACAGACAGGGAAAGACAGACACTGGACAGTCTCACTTATCTGTGGGATCTGAGACAGCCTGACTTGTAGGAAGAGAGTAGAATGGTGGGCACCAGGGCCTGGGAGGTGAGTGGAAGCCAGCGAAGGTGAGTTTAGGTACAGACTTGCAACTAGATGAATAAATTCTGGAGGTCTAATGCCCAGCATAGTGATGCAGTCAATACTGTATTACATACTTTAAAGTTGCTAAGAGACTAGATCTTAAATGCTCGCGCCCTCCCCCCTCAAAAAATAATTACGTGACTTGACAGAGGTGTTAACTACTGTGGTGATAATGAAGTGGTGATCATACAGCAGTGCATCGAGTAACAATGTATCAAGTCAACACACTATGCACCTTGAACTTAGATAATGTGAAGTCAATCACAGCGCAATTAAAAGGGCACTAAAAACATAGTACATCTTTTGAATAGCTAGATAATCACTGAGGCAATATCAAAATTACCAAAAGAGCTACTTAACTAGTTTCATCAGTGCCACTGGATTAGTAAATCTGCTTGCAAAGAAGGGATGCACGTGGGGAATCTAGTCTACCATGCTGGCAGGTGCAAATAATGAAAACCACAGACTTTCTGTGTTGGGGCCTGAAAGGGCCAACTCGCGGGAAGCAGAGCAGAGAGAATATTTGAAACATGCTTTAACTCTGCAGCACCAACTAAGCTGAGGTTTTAATGTCACTCTTTGTAGACAACTGGCAGCACAGGCTCCTTGGCAGGGTCTCTCCGGCCATTAAAGAGCGTTATTACTACCCCTGTTTATTCATTAGGCAGAAAGGAGCCCTCCTGCAAAATGTTAGTATCATGGAATTGCATCATAACCGACCTTCGACCCTCCTCTTCCCCGGCTCAGTCTCTTGCCACCGATGACTGAGTTCTTTGGGGAAACAGGATACCGCCTCAATTCACTCAAAAACATCATGATCACCAAGCTGGGAAATGGTGTCTGGTGCGACTCAGCTCTTTGGACAAAACTGCCGATACTTAGGCTATGTTAGAAGCAGAAGCCCTCTACCATGAAGAATAGGGCTGGCCCTCACTAGGATGCGTAGCTTGGAACCCAAAATAATTCCTAAGGCCAAAGGAAAACCTACAGG
>PVJI01026779.1:0-18552 GCA_004026765.1 Micronycteris hirsuta | reverse complement strand
TATCTTCACAACTCAAAAGACTCTTTGTTTGGAAATGAAAGTGGAGGATTATTGATTAGGGAATTTCTGATGCTTTTTTCTACTCACATTTAAATGCAATATAAGGACTTCATTCATCATTCAATGACCATTTATCTCTATAGAAATACTGTTATGGATTAGAGGCTGAGATTTTAAAAAGAAAGGGGATACAAATTGATTATTCTTCTGGCAAAACTTTAATAAATTGCTGTCGTTGTGCCAAGCAATTAACGCTGTATTTAATCTCTGTAACAAGTCTATTAGGGACTCATTTTGTATCTTGGTGGGCAAACCAAGATACAAAACCATGCACCCTGATGCTAGACCCTGTGTCCTTGACCCTTGTGTTCTGCTGCCTGGGATGAGAGCCCAGTAGAAAGAGAGAGCCCGTTAGAAGAAGTCACGGGTCATTCCCACAATCAAGGGGAGAGGACTGTACAAGGCTATGAATGTCAGGAAACACGGATCACAGAGGGGCTGCTCTAGTGAGCTTGCCACGGAGATGTAAAGTTGGTGACACAGACAATCAAGAGTCTGAATTAGGGTGGTAGTAATGCAAATAGAAAGGCAGACTCAGATTCCAGAATTATGTCTAGGAAGTAGGATTTCTTGCCCATGCCATGTGAAGTTCTTTGCATACCTTATGTCATGTAAACCTCAAAATAACTCTTTGAGGTAGGTGCCCAGAAAATCCTTATTTCACACAGGAGGACACAGGCTTTCGAAAGTTAAGTGCCAATATAACATACATCCTAGCTCCAAAGCTCGGTTCTCAGCCTAGATTTGAATGCAAGATGTCAGTCCCAGAGCTTAAAGGCTTAGCCATTCTCCTTTCCTTGGACTTAGAAAGTACAGAGGATTTAAACACAAAAGGGTAACAAAATATTGAAAATAACTCTGAGGTTTAATCCATTTCTGCTCAGGGAATGGGGGGTGTTAACTAAAGTAGAAATGTGTTCAGTGTCACTATTAAAGCGATACATACTGTGCATACATTACATGTGCTAAGCACTCCGTATGCACTATCACAGGGAACATTCCCAACAACCTGTGATCGTAATGCTTCTCCCAGTTTTACAGATCAGGAAACGGGACTGTGCCTGTGCCCACTAAACTCTAGTTTCCACAAATGCAACATCTCTGATGTCTGGCACATAAAGTTTAGAGTCATGATTTAAACTCACAACAGCACCACTCTGTCTCCTGGAGAAGACAGTACATTCTATTGTAGCCCTAGTATTTCTGAGGCCATAGCAGGACATTCAGATATGGATGCTCAGCAGATAGCTAAATTCTATCCATGGAGCTCGAGAAATAGGTCAAGGCTAGAATAACCTATCAAGGGGCATCCATGTGGAGATTAAAGAGCCTTCAAAAGAAATGAGATCATTAAGAGAGAAGGTATAAACCCTAAAATAGAACCTTACAGAACACCTGTTTTTAGAGGTTGAGGGGAGGAAGAGGCATTTTAAGAAAGCACTGAAGACATACAGCAGAGAGAGAAGATGGAGATGCAGACATAAAAGCAAAGGAGAGAAGGAGGGTTGTCAGCAATATCAACCGCCACAGAGTAATCAAAGAGCCTCCGAATTAAGGCAAGGTAAATAAATGGGAGGATTTGGAGGTCGCTGTTGACCTTGGGATGCACAGTTTCAAGAAAACAGCCTGAGAATCTGTTGAGTGGGAGGGCTGGGCTGTGAAGGAAAGATTGGGTAGTGAGGATGTAGAGCTCACCGGTGTAAACTTCTCTGTGAATTTGGACAAGCTAGTAGTGGTAACATGAGCAGGTTGACTCTTGAATAGGAGTGATCTTGTGTGTTGTAACCAGAAGGGGAAACTCAGGTAGGAAGAAACTAAAGATGGCAGAAAGACAATAGCCTATGGAGCAGACAGGACCGGTAATAGGAAGGGCAGTTCTTAGAAAAGTCAAGAGATATGGTACCGTTTGAGGTAGAAGAGTCTGAAGAAAGTAGAGAGCAGTAGAGGTTCCGTAGGAAAAAAATGAGGGCGCTTGATTTTTTTTAAAGAAGTTAGTCCTAGAAAGCAGAGGGAAAGATTTCAGGGTTACAATATAGCGCGAAATATTTTAATGAATTAAGTCAACAGTTGACAAAAGTTTATGAAATGCCTACTCTGAAATAAGCAGAAAATTTCATAGGGAAGACAACAAAGGATAAAAATTAACAAAAAAAAAACGTAATTTGGTAGCCAACTGAGAAGAAACAGCATGAACGAGCAATGGATCCCCGCAGCATGGTTCATAATTTTGCCCAGCTTCTGAAGAGTGGCTACTGAAAGAAGTTAATGGTACAGCACTGGACTGGGAACTGAAATGGTGAGAATGGCAAACAAGCATGGATTCTGGAGGCCAGCAAAGACAGTATTGGCATGGTCTAAGCTAAGTGGTGAGATGAACGAACACAGAGAAGAGTTAGAATCTAGACTGATTTGGGCCCTGGCTGGGAAGGTCAGTTGGCTAGAGTGTCATCCTGTACATCAAAAGGTCACAGGTTCGATTCCCAGTCAGGGCACAAACCTAAACTGTAAGGTTGATCCCCCATTGAGGTGCATGTGGGAGGCAATGGATCAATGTTTCTCAAATCAATGTTTTTCTCTCTCCAAAAAAAATAAACTGAAAACATATCCTCAGCTGAGTATAAAACAAAAAATTCTAAAGACTGTGATTTGAGTGTAGAGCAAGTTGCCAAAAATGAGGAAATAAAGTGCCTGTAATCAGAAAAGTTGGAGACTTTGAAGTCAACTCATTCCAAATCAAGCACTTTACAATGTTTCTTCTCCACAGTTTCTGAGGTTACATAAGGAAGTATGTATAAAGCCAAGGTATAGCCAGAAGTAAAAATGAATGAATGAGAGGAGGTGGGGAAGAGGACTGTGGAGGCACCAGAGTCACAACAGGTGGGGTGTTCGGATGGTGGTCATAAAGACGGCAACAAGCATAGAGTTTGGATGTCAAGGTTCAAAAATACAGGCCAAAAAAAAACAGTCTAAAAATGACAGTAAGGAATAAGAATGTTCGGGGGGGCTGATTGTGTCTTAAGAATTGGAAGTTCAACTTGAGAATCAATCTAAGACCGTAGGAGACTGCTTCACCGTAGAACTAGGAGGCAAAGTCAACAGGAAGTGACTGAGAGAAGCAAGGGCGCACAGCAGGAAGGAAAGAGTTGGTTGGAATCCGACGTAAGAATGGTTTCCTTGCCTTCTATCCTATCACTCCTTTACAGGTGACTTTTCTAATCCTTAAAATTACCTGTAGGGCATTATCCCCATTTTACAGATGAAGAGAAAAAAATCTGGTTCTGAATGTGAATCTTGTCCTGACTACAAAATCTGAAGTCTCTCCACCACAACACACTGACTCTCTCTGGGCTTAAAGTGTTACTGCAGCTCTTAAGGACTAACTGCTTGTCATGTCTGACTTACATGGAATGGGTATGAACCAATAGATTTCTTTAGTATAATTGACATATATTAGTTTCAGGGATACGACATGATCCAATATTTGCATATATTGCAAAATGATCACCACAATAACTCTGGGTAATATCCATCACCATGGTTATATGGGTTTTTTTTTTTCTTGTGATGAGAAATTTTAAGTTCTCTTAGCAACCTTCAGAGATGCAATAGGGTATTATTATCTCTAGCCCCCCATGCTGTACGTTGCATCCCCGTGACTTACTTCTCTTGTAACTGGAAGATTATACTGTTTGACCCATTTTACCCACCTCCCACCCTGGCAACTACCAGTCCATTCTCCGTGTCTATGAACTCAGTTTTTCCTGTCGGTTTTTGTTTGTTTCAGTATTGCACATTTAAGTGACGTCACATGGTATTTGTCTTCTTCTGTTCCACTTAGTGTGATGCCTGTGAGGTCCACCCATGTTGTCATAAATGGCAAGATGGCCTTTTTATGGAATATTCCACTGTGTGTATATACACTTTCTTTATCCATTCATCTATCCATAGCCATGAGGTTGCTTTCATGTTTTGGCTATATTAAATGTGCTGCAAAACTTGGGGCTGCGGATATCTTCTTGAGTTAGTGTTTTTGTTTTCTTTGGATAAATACCCAGAAGTGGGGTTGCTAGATCACATGGTAGTTCTATTTTTGAGGAATGGTTCTGTTTTCCATAGTGGCTGAAGCAATTTACATTCCCACCAACAATGCACAGGGTTCCCTTTTGTCCACATCTTTGTTATTCCTCCTTTCACGCAAAGGCCGTGTATGCAAAGTGGCTCCCAAATGCCAAAGAGACGGAGAAGCCAAAGAACAATGTGGACAAGTCCAGCTTGTCTAGTTTTAATAGGAAACTTGGTCAAGGAAACGCAGTCTTGGGCAACAGCAGGACAGGAAATGAGTCCCTGTACGGTTCACCCCCCAGACCATTTATATTCTATCCCTCTAAGAAATGGACCTCCACACTCAGAAAGGAATGCAGGGAGAGGTGATGGAGCGGAACAGGGGGACCAGATACTGGGGCTCTGGGGCAGGTCAAATGTCGAGGGTGCCTTGCCCCAGAGGAAGGATTAGTGGCAGTTTCTGATTAACCTGAAATCTTTGTGCATATTCCAGAATCAACGCCAGGGAGAATGGGATGGGGCAAGGATTCAGGTATTGTGGATTAGTTTTTAAATGGAGTCAGCTTTTTAAGATGAAGTCAACTCAATCTACACACCTGTCCTTTTTATGACAGCCATTCTAACAGGTGTGAGGTAGTATCTCATCGCGGCTTTGAGTTGCATTTCCCTGATGATCAGTGATGTTGAGCACCTTTTCATGTACCTGCTGGCCATCAATATGTCTTCTCTTGAAAAATGCATATGCAGATCCTCTGCCCATTTTTTAATTGGATTTTTTGTTATGAGTTGTATGCACAGAGTATTTCTATGTGCTTCTGTTGAATTATATTCACCTTTAAAAATTCTATATGTTTGCATTTCTAATACTGTATATTTAAATCTTAATTTTTCTGAAAGAAAAACATCTTGGACCCTTTTTCTTCAATGATGTTAAGGAACTTCCAGATATGTCCTAAGTGATCACATTGAATTTCTGCAACTATATCCTAAAACACTTGTTTACTATTTATATTGCATTATTTTTCAGGTGTGAAAATGAAACCAAATTCAAAACAGAAGAAGTATTTTGGGCTTACAATTTCTGCCCTACCCCATATTCTTGGACCGCGCTTCTGGGCCTTATTTTATACCTGGTTTTCTTCGCACCTGGTAAACACGCCTTGGTTGTTATTGTTGTGTTAATTAGATTGTCTCTTCTTAGATGAGACAAGCTACTCTTTAAAATTCCTTATATACTGCTTTGCTAAAATTTTTAATTTCGTATTTCTCAGGAATGGGACCGATGCCTTGGACTGTCAATTCTGAAATATATCCCCTTTGGGCAAGAAGTACAGGAAATGCGTGCTCATCTGGAATAAATTGGATTTTCAATGTTCTGGTTTCACTGACATTTTTACACACAGCAGAGTATCTTACATATTATGGTAAGAGGATTTTTTTTCCAAGTATATTTTGTTTTTATTTTCCCTACTTTATTTTTAGATATGCTATCGTTTGTGATTGAAAGACTACATCATTATATTTTTGCTGTTATAAGCATTTCTCTGTGGCTTTCTTGTTCCCCCCGAGTCTTTGGACATGCACCCGGGGCAGGTAAGAGGAACTGCCCCTTCTGTAGCAGCACTGCTTCCTGTCCCCCAGGGCTTCCCAGCTCCCAGCCACCCACCCACTTTCCCAGCCCAGACATGCCCCAGCTGTGTCCCCAGCTGGACATCTTCACAGCTTTTAGTTTAATGAAGAGACAGACAGAGAATGGGGGAAAGGTGTAGGCAGGGAGTCGGGGCCAGTGCTTGAGGACGCCCCATGGCAGGCATGGGGTCACGTCCTGGAGCAGGATCCGAATAGGGCTGAAAGCAGCCCCTGCAAATGCTGCGCTGCGAGTTGTGCCTTCCGCTGCGTCATCTGTGCTTTCAGGACAGCGCATGTGCATTTCAGTGTCCTGGGGACCAGCTCTTACCCTGCCAGAACTCTACACTGTTCAAGTGAAAATGTGTGGAGACCGTCATTCAAAGAAACAATGTTGGGAAGTGGCTGAGTTAGGGGAAAACTTTAGTAAAAATGGACTTGAAGGAGCTTCCCAAAGTGAAAAGACTTTCTCTTCAGCAGGAGGATTTCTTCATTGTATGAGTTTCTAAGCTGTGGTTGGATTCTAAATGAGAAGCCTCTGTGGTGTACGTGAAAGGCCTACCACTCAGACCATTCTTCGACCCCCTCCCGCATCCCTCACCACATCCATGAATTTCTGTTTGCAGGAACAGGGTCAACTGTCCGCCCCCACCCCTCACCACCAGACCGTAAATCCCTTGCACTCAGGCCAGGACAAGGCCTCGTTCACCATTACATTCCCAGTTCCTTCCAGTGCATCTTAGTCACTCGGTAAGACCTCAGAGTGTTGATCAGATGAATAGGACACAGATGAATTTTGTAGATAAATGATGAATACAAGAAACACTATAAAAATCTATTCCTCCTCTCTTCTAAACACGCTGAACTGCTATTTAGTTTTATATAATATATATCTAAAAGTTTATTACCTTTATAAAACTCATCTTTCAGTCACCATTTAGAACATTTAGAAATATTAGTACAATAAAGACTGGTATCCTGAGAGAGCACTTTTCGTGGAAAGGGATAGACCAAATGATAAGTCACGGTAAAACTTCTGATAGCAAACCTCCTCTTTCTTGAACTGATGCTGCAGAAAAACGTGAGGCGACAGAAGTAAATGTTAACTAGGGCGCAGCCAGGCTTCTTTCAAAACTATGCAGTTAGAAGCAGCTTTTTGCTTTGCGTGAAGTCAGGCTCTGTCAGGTCGGCACACTGGTCCAGCATGTCTACTGCTGGCTAACAGCAGAATGGTATTTTAGTTCAGGCTAGGTTTTTTCCTGTTTTTTGATCTACATTTTAATCTGTATGTCATACTTTATGTCAGGTATAGATTTCCTTTCTTGATTTAACCATAATGGGGTATGTGTGTGGAAATACCATGTCTTCTTTTATTCCCTCCTTTTTCTTACTGTTTCATAAAAACCTCAAATTTTGATTCCTTCTGAAACTGTACTGCTCCGTCTTCCTTGGACCCTACTCAGTATGTTTACTACTAAAAATTATTAAAATGTCACCAGATACCATTTTATATCATGATCGACTAAATAGATGCCTTGGAGCACTGCAGTCAGATGTGATCTGGGATTCCCCGTTTTGTATGATTCGATTAAATATGTATTTTAATCTGAAACTTAATATAGGACTCTAATAAAATTGATTTCCTTCAGAATAAAGCTGAGGAATATCTGCACTGTTTACCAATCCCGCCAAACTCAGCACAGACATCTTTTTTTTCATTTTCATTCCAAGAGGGAATAATTACAATAGTTACATAACTGACTAGCCCATTACATGGCGCAGGTCACAGTCTCCTGGGCACCCCCCACCCCTGGGTTACACACACACATGTCACCAGTGGAGGCCACGGAGGCACTTCTGGCATTTGCCTGCTTTAGATTCCTCAGATTTCACCATAGAACCTTGTGTCTTAATACTTCCTTGATATTATTTGGCTTTTGGAATCTGGGTCACAAGCCAAAAGCTATATGGCTGTTAAGAATCATCCCAGCCATCAAGTTGTTTTATCACTGACAGATGTGGTGTGTTGCTTCCAATCATGCCACTGCTCCTGAACCATGTGAGATGATGCGCATTTCTTCAGTATTACATTTCATAAAGCCAAACCCGGTTTGCTCTCTTACAGGAGTTTTACCGCCTGATTTAATCTAGAATATTTTATCACCTGCACTTACACATTCCTATATTGTCATCCTCGTGACTGCCATCCTTTCTTTGTCCCTGCCCATTAAAGACTCCGTTTCTCGTCTTACCTCCACAATTTTGATCACTTGTAATCGGAACACGGGATTTCATCTCCTTTCATTTTCCTTCTCAAAATTCCCACAGTCTCCAAGAACTAGATTGTCAGGGTCACCCTTTTGATGAAAACATTTCCAGTTTATTAGACTAATCTTGTTCTGTTCTATCTCAAATAGCAACTCTTCCCTTGTCGTTCAGCAGAATTTAACAATGCTGTCTATCACTTTTTTGATCAGCTAGCATCCAAACTTCTAATAGGCATGCAACATACATTATTTCTATTCTTTTTTATTTAAGTATAGTTAATATTCAATATTAAATTAGTTCTATTAGTGTCAAGTGTACAACAGTGATTCAACATTTTTATATCTTACAGTGTGATCACCCCACTAATTCTAGTCATCCTCTGTCACTATGCAACATTATAATATTATTAACTCTATTTCCCTTCACCAATCTCCCCACTCCCTCCCTTCTAGTAAGCACCCCTTTAGTCTGTAAGTCTCTTTTGTTCTTGTGTTTGTCCATTTGGTTTTTAGATTCCAAATACAAATGAAACCATATGGTATTTGAATTTCTTTGCTTTACTTATTTCACTTAGCATAATATCCTCTGCTCCAATGGCAAATGGCAAGATTTCATTATTTTCAATTGGTTTTAATATTCCATTGTGTGTGTGGATATATGTACCACATCTTTTTATCCATTCATCTATCAGTGGTCACCTAGATTTGTTCCATATGGCTATTCTAAATAACACTGCAGTGAACATAGGGGTGCATGTATCTTTTCAAAATAGTATTTTGGATTTCTTCAGATAAATACTCAGAAGTAGAATTGCCGAGTCATATGGTAGATCTAAATTTTAGTTTTTTGAGGCATCTCCATACTGTTTTTCATAGTGGCTGCACCAATTTGCAGTCCAATGAACAGTGCACAAAGGTTCCCTTTTCTCCACAACCTTGCCAACACATGTTATTTGTTTACTTTTTGATAACAGCCATTCTGACTGGTATAAGATGGAATTTCATTGTGGTTTTGATTTGCATTTCCCTGATGACTAGTGACATTGAGCATCTTTTCATATGTCTGTTGGCCGGCCACCTATATGTCTTCTTTGAAGAAATGCCTTCTCATGGCTGCTGTTCATTTATCGGTCGGATTGGTTTTCTTTATTATTGAGTCATATGAATTATTTATATTTTTTGGATAGCAACTTCTTATTGGATATATCATTTGCAAATATATTCTCCCACTCAGTAGGTTGTCTTTTTGTTTTGTTGATGGTTTTTTTCACTATGCAGAAAACTAGTTTTTAGAAGTCCCATTTATTTATTTTTGCTTTTGTTTTCCTTCCTCAAGGGTACATATCCCTTATGTTTTCTTGTAGGAGTTTTATGGTTTCCAGCATTAAGTTCTTCACCCATTTTGAGTTTACTGTTGTATATAGTGTAAGAGAGTGGTCCCAACTGTTTTTAACACGTTATCTGTCCAGTTTTCCAAAGACCACTTATTGAAGAGACTATCATTACTATATGCTTACATCATTTGTCATAAATTTGTTCACTATATAAGAGAGGTTTTATTTCTGGGCTCTCTATTCTGTTCCATTGGTTTATGTCTCTGTTTTTATGTCAGTGCCATGCTGTTTTATTATAGCTTTGTAGTATAGTTTGAAATCAGGAGTGTTATACCTCCAGCTTTGCTCTTCTTTTTCTAGATTGCTTTGGTTATTGATAGTCTTTTGTGGTTCCATATAAATTTTAGGCTTATTTGTTTTGGCTCTGAAATGAATGTCCTTGGTATTTTAATAGAAATTACATTGAATCTGTAGATTGCTTTGGATCATAGGGTCATTTTAACAATGTTAATCCTTCTGGTCCATGAGCACAGTGTAGCCTTCCATTTATCTGTGTCCTCTTCAATGTTTTATGATTTTTCTATACACAAATAATGAACAATCAGAACAACAAAATAAGAAAACAGTCCCATTTACAATTGCATCAAAAAGATTAAAATACCTAAGAATAAATTTAACCAAGGAGGTCAAAGACTTGTACTCTGAAAACTGTAAGACACTGAATAAAGAAACTGAAGAGGACAAAAATAAATGGAACAATATACCGTGCTCGTGGACAGTCAGAATTAACATCATTAAAATGTTTATCCTACCTAAACAATCTTCACATTCAATGCAATCCCTATCAAAATGCCAATGGCATTTTTCCCAGAGCTAGAACAAATAATCCTAAAGTTAATATGGACCACGAGAGGCCCCAAATAGCTAAAGTAATCTTGAGAAAGAAGAACAAAGCTGTAGGTATCATGCTGCCTGGTATCAAACTATACTAGAAGGCTAAACAAATCAAAACAGCATATTACTGGCTTAAAAACAGACACATAGGTCAATGGGAAAAAAAAGAAAACCTAGAAAAAACCCCATGCTTAGGGTCAATTAATCTATGACAAAGTAGGCAACAACATACAATGGGATAAAGACAATCTCTTTAACAAATGGCATTGGGAAAACCAGACAGACATATGCAAGAAAATGAAACTGGATCATATTTTACAGGAATAAACTCAAATGGATTAAGGATTTAAATATATGAACCAAAACTATAAATTTCCTAAAAGAAAACACAAGCAGTAAACTCCCTGGCATTGCTCTTGGCACGATATGCTCTTAGCATATCTTTTGGATATGTCGCCTCAGGCAAGGTAAAATAAAAAACGACTGGGACTACATCAAACTAAAAGGCTTTTGCAGTGAAGGAAACCATCAACAAAATGAATAGGCAAAGATACTTGCCGATGATACATCCTACATAGGATTAATATCCAAAATATATAAGGAACGCATACCAAAAAAAAGAAATAATACCTAAAAAATAGGTGGAGGGCTTGAACAGACATTTCTCCAAAGAGGACATACAGGTGGCAGAAAGGCGGATGAAAAAAAGCTCGATGTCATCAATCATCAGGGATTCCAAATTAAAATGACAGTGAGGTATCACCTGGTACCTTTCAGAATGGCTATTATCAATCCCACAACAACATGCTGGTGAGGATGTGGAAAAAGAGAACCCTCATACACTGCTGGTAGAACTGCGAAGTAGTGCTGGCCCTGTGACAACAGTGTGGAGGTTCCTCAAAAAAAATTAAAATAGAACTCCCTTATGACTCAACAGTTGCACTTCACTGCAGCATTATTTACTATAACCATGAAATGGAATATTACTTAGCTATAAAAATAATGAAGTCTTGCCATTTACAACACCATGGATGGACCTAGAGGGTATTATGCTAACTGAAATGTCAGACAGAGAAATAAAAATGCCATACGCCATACTTCTTTGTGGAATGTAAAAAACAAAATAAATTGAATAAACAAAACAGAAAAAGACTCTCATATTCAGAGACAAATTATGTTTTCCAAAAAAAGTGGAGGGATTAAGAAGTACAAATTGGTAGTTATAAAGTCATGGAAATGTAAAGTACAGCACAGAAAGCGTAGCAATAATATTGTAATAATTATGTGTGGTGTCAGTAGGGCACTAGACTTCGTGGGTTGAATACTCCAGAAGCTGTATAAATGTCTAATCACTATGTTGTATGCTTGAAACTAATATCAACTGAAGCGGAATATTTAAAAAAAAACTTTTAATTACTCCAGAAAAAATTTTAATGAAAGAATAACCTTTATGTCAGACACTAATAAGTGCAATGAACCCCAAAAGTAGACTATAGCGGTGTCTAAGAGCAGGAACAAGGGTGCTAGTTAGGAGACTGTTGCCACAGTGCAGATGAGGGAGGATGGTGTCAGTCTAAAGGTAAGAAGTGTCAGATTATATTTGAAAGTAGATCCAATGGGATTTCCTAACAGACTGGATATTGGAGGGGAGAATAAGGGAAAAGTCAAGGTTGACTCCCAGACTTCGGGCATGAGAGACTGGAAGGACAGAGCTGTCATGTACACTGTTAAGTCATGAAATCAGCAATGTCATCATTTTATGTCATGGTGGAAATACAAGATAAATGACAATGAGATTTCTCCCTTAGAGTATCACCAGTCTAGCAGACAAGACAAATACATGCACATGATCATGATACTTCCTGGGTGTCACAATAGGGGCCTCAGCAAAGCACGATGAAAGCACCTAGGAGAGACATAGTTATCTCTAGCCAGGGAAGTGAGGGAAGACTTAATAAAGCACAAGTTACACATGAGCCTGTTCTATCCTTCTTGAGTTTGGCATTTCATGACTTTAGAACACTAAATTGCATTACATTCACGAGGTTAGAACAATTAGTCACCAGGCTGGCAGTAACTTTTCGGTTCCATTTCAGACCAGTTATACATGATTGACCAGAAAGAAAGTCAAAATTAAGTACTCTTTCCAATCTAGGCATACAAACACACTCACAGCAGGGTCTCAAATAACTTCATTGCATTCAACGTTGTTTTTAGAACATTGATGAAACGCTATATGAACTTAACTCTTACATCAATTAGCCGATGGTAAAATGGGTTTTGTTATACAGCTAACCCCTGAATAACACAATTTGAACCACACAGTTCCACTTATACATATGGATTTTTTTCAGTAAATACAGTAGTACTGTAAATGTCTTGTCTCTTCCTTATTAATTTTCTTAATCTTTTTTTGTAGCTCACTTATTTTAAGAATACAGTATGTAGTACATACAACATATAAAATATGTGGTGATCAGCTATGTTAATGGTAAAGCTTCCAGTCAATGCTAGGCTATCGGTGAAGTTTTGGGGGAGGCTAAAGTTATATGCACAGGGAGTAGGGGCTCCTAACCCCCACGTTGTTCAGGAATGAACCACACATCATTTTACCTCACTCCCAAGAGCCTACTGATGACATTAGGTGAGGACTGACTGTATATTATTTTCCATCTCAGGGGCCTTCTTCCTGTATGCTGGATTCGCTGCTGTGGGACTCCTTTTCATTTACGGCTGTCTTCCTGAGACCAAAGGGAAAAAACTGGAGGAAATCGAATCACTCTTTGACAACAGGCTATGTACATGTGGCGCTTCAGATTCCGATGAAGGGAGATACATTGAATACATTCGGGTAAAGGGAAGTAACTACCATCTTTCTGACAATGATGCTTCTGATGTGGAGTAATTTTCAACTGCTGATATCTGTCATTATTTTTAAAACCTTGGGAGAAAAGAGCAGCAATTGGTGACATCACTGCCCTGCTTCTAATCTGGTTCTTTCCACAGTCTAGTTTTAAATGACTTCATATTCTAGAATCTTTGATTAGGAGGAAGATAACAACCATGTTGACATTTTTTTCTTAGCAGAAATGTAAAAAAAAAAAAATTTACAGAGCTTTTAAAGTAAGAATCATTGAACAAATTGTGTAATTTCTTCCTGAGATAGTCTAAAATGAATATTGTATCCAGTGACTTCAGTGCTATCCATTTATCCTAAAACCATATATAATTATTAGTGGCAATTGAGTCATTGCTACTCTAACTCCATCATATATGTATGATATAAAGAAGGATTCTAGGATATGGACTAAGGATTATTGTCTATAAAAACATGGCCCACTGGCCCTAAATTTTCCTAAGGACAAGTATCGTATCTGTGATCAGCTGTTAGAAAGTAAATTCCATTTAAGCTTTCAACAAATTAAAAAGTGTCTCCTACAAGGGCACAGCTGTCTTATCTCCTTTGAATTCCACATTTTGGTTCCTCTCCAATTCCGATCTTGAGAGTTCTTCAGAAACTGACTCTGCACAGAATCTTTTGAACATTATGAAAAGCAGGTCTTTTAGGGTATATTTTCATACATATTTTTTGCATCAGTGATAAGTGTACATTTGCACAGATAAGCTAGCAAGTTTTGATAAGTATATTTTATTGCTAGAAAGAGAAAAGATTTTTATGGATCCCTAATTGATTTAGTCACTTAGGTATGCAACTATAAATAAAAATAGCACTAGATCTTCAGCTGCATTTCAGGGTCAGTTTTTGTTCATGCCAAAATCACCTGATATTCACCATGCCTTTGCTAATCAGCTTCTTGAGTCCTACTATTTGTGCCTTCATTTGTGTTATAGAAATAGCTGATAGCAGCCTACTCTCCTCTTCTTTTATTCAAATAATTTCTGGAAAAAAAAAGGCAGGAAATCAGTGACAAAAAATCCTGCTACTGCTATTTAATTAAATAGTAGGACTTATTTTTAACTTATTTTAAGTTTTTATTACCATATTTTGCCATATATAACATACTCCCATGGATAATGCACACCCACATTTTTGGCCCAAACTTTAAGGAAAAAAATATTTCATTTTAATTTTTTAATTCAATTTTTTTGTATTTATATTAGAAACAAAACTGATTATTGTATTCCAGGGTATTATTTTGCATACGGATATCATTGCTTTCTAGAGTTACACTTTTAATGCATAAGCATAAATAAAAGAATTAAAAGCATTTATACACATACGGAAATAGTACAACCCATATATAAGGCGCATCCTTATTTTTCCCTCAAAAAATTGTGTAAAAAGGTATGCATTATACACAGCAAAATATGGTAATCTTCCTAAAAAATTGTCTCATTTTTTACTTAACAGTACTTGTCTTTTGTTACTTTAAGACCATAAACTGGTTCATTTTGCATGTCCTTTCTCAGTTTCCATGAAAAGTTACTCCATACACTCCCCCCACCAAAAAAATACATAGATTTGTCATAGGTATTTCCTTTTACTCATGCTTAGCTTTAATTTTTTTCCTTCTTGTCTAAAAATTGGGATTTTTCTATTGGAACAGATTAAAGGTTCTCACATACTACATATCTTTAAGAAATGTTCACTTTCTGCATTTCTGTAATGTCTTTTCAAAGTGTTTATTGGTTTTTTGTGTTCCTTCATCAGTGAACTCTAATTTTTGCTCTTATGTTAAAGAGCTATATAGTATGTACAAAATTACTTGCTAGTCCTGATGAAATGATGAATGATTCGTCTGTGGACTGTTAGGACTGCATAAGCTTGATGCATTTTAACATGGCTCTAAAAATCTAGTAAGGTACACTTAAGAGTGAGAAGGTGGCTCTCTAAATTCACTGTGTTTCTGCTGGTCTCTAGGGTGTTTTCTAATCCTCTTTAAGTCTGGTTTGTTCCTATCACAATGTCAAAGCTGAGACTATAGCCAAGGAGGCTCATTCTCTAAGTCACCAAGGCTATGGTAAGTGCTTTAACAGTCACTTTACTGGACTAAAAAATGTTCTCCTCTGATCATCGCAAATAATAAAAGATTTTATTTAACAGTGTTTTTTTCTTTGAATGAGGTGCTTTGACAATTGATTTTTAAGGAGACATTAATATTAACTTGCCCCATAAAAGCTGATGTGATTTCATAGAGAAAATTATTATTCTATTGCTATTTCTCATCTGTGTAATATTTCACACAGGTGAAGTGGGAAAGGAGCTATTGTGTGTTAAAATCAAAAGATGAGAGGGAGGAAAAGTATTTAGAACAATGAAATACTCAAAGAATTTCTCTGATTTATCTAAGTAATTGTCTTAGTTCTCCTTATTATATACACAGCATTAACTCAGCTGGACTGAAAGCACAGTCACTTTATTAAAGGAGAAGCTCAACTCTCATTATTTTGTAGAGCAGAACACGGCCTGTTCTCCCTGACATACGCAAATGGTGTTTTCAACTTTATATCCATAAATGCACATAGTAACAGGGAAAATTAGCCACAGTTCTCCTTTATTCTCCTCAACCCCTTCTTTAAAGGACTATATGTTATTTATATAGTGATAAAGATAATATTCCATATCTTTGAAGTACAGAGAGGCACAGTATAAGAATTATTTATAATTTTTTAAAGACATAACTACTTGAAATGGAACCTTATATAATTAGGTATTATTTTTAGATTCGGTAAATATTTATAGTATATTAAAAATTTAATGTTTGAATTTTGAAGGTTTTTTAATATTATGCACCTTTTAAGTTGTCAGCATCTTTAGCTACCACTAGCAACTTGAAAACATTCCGTTTGAAATATCAAATATATATTTTTAGGATAATTTATATATGGTGGTGTTTAACCTACCATATTAAAATGCATTAAACATCATGCTTTTAACTAAAATTATAGGTTTGATTCTAAACATGATGCAAATTCAATAAATATATATTAAGTTTTAGGAAAATGCAGTGAAGAAAGCCCTATTGAGGCTTATGAGCTGGCTGGCTGACGTATCTGCACAAGACTTGAGAATATAATTCTTCATTGTCATCTGAACACTTAAGTCTAAAGGTGATGATGTCATAAGGATTTGGTATCAATATTCTTCTTCAATATAAGCATTCCTGATAATTCTGATTGTTACACTTTCGTCAGTAATTGTCCAACACATGATGTTTAATATATATGTAAGAGATCTAAATTAAAACTAGGTTTAAAAGGTTTGAAATTCTGTTCCCCATCCTTTGCAGTACTTAGTTCGCTGACGGAAAATGCTACGAGAATAATGCTGTCAAGTGCTTTCCCATAAGCTTATTTACCACTGAACAAAATTTAAGTATATGAATTGAAATATGTTTTTAAGTTCTTCACTCTAAAATGGAAAATCGATGAAAACAAAGAATTTAGAAATTATTTACTCTAATTTCAAAATCACTTATTCAGAGGAAGAATGAACAGGAAAAATACAGGTTGACAACATACCCTTTTTTTCCCCTCAGTAAGTAAAATCAAATGTATTATAATAATCCATGGATCCTGGGGGAAGATAGTCTAGAAAGTGCTATCCATATGTTATCTAAGAAAATCTCCAAGGCAATGACACTAATATAAATACTGTAATACAATGAGGGGACTGGAAGGACTGTCTTGATTTTATTATAATCAGTTTTTTTAACCTTTCTTCTACTTACAAAATCTCAAATTATACTAAGCATCCAGTAACTGACAGTTGTTGTGACAAGTTTTCAATTACCAAATTCCAATCTTTTCACTAACAACAAATACAAGAATGACATGCCAGGCCAGGAGCAGAGAATTCATAATACATGCTTTATAGCAAGTGTATTAAATTGTGGATAAAATTTACAGCTCATGTGTAAGTGCTGCCTATGAAAAGACTCAAAATTGTTCTGTGGATTAATTTTAATATCCTGTTTTCTGTCAGTTTCTATTAATTTTCTTAGTCTCATGTATAGTACAGTGAAGCTAACTGATGAAGTGATTCTGGCTGTAGCAGTGTATCGATGGTCAGTATATTCCGTCCTGGGTGGGCAGTATTGCTGCTGTTTTCTAGAAATAGCAATCATTAAAAAACATCAGACGACTAACCGCTGTCCCTCAGAGAAGGAAATTTTTGTGTGCCAATAATCATCACAGAGATATTTTACACGAGTGTTAATGATGTTCAGAAGTACGTGAAAGAAATTTATCCTAATTTGCTTGTGAGTGTAAAACAATATAACTCCTATAAATCTTTACTTTGTGTGTATAAAATAGTCTGTTGTATTTGAGTGATTTGGTCTGTGGAATGTTAAATACCTACCTTCCTTTAGCAGTAATATTCAAATTTTTATTTTAGACAGTTAAATTTATGTGTTTGATTTTGTCATATCAATATAAATGAGAAAAAGAAATGCAGCATACAAGTAAAGGTAAAAACCAATTACTTTGTAAGGTTTTAAAATTTTAGCAAATTTTAATAATATTCAAATATCATCCCATCTCAATTAAAACATTAAAAAATATGAGATTTAACTCTAGCCAAAGTAGAAATTTATATTTATGTGTCTAAACTGGTTCCTAGCAGCTTTTGGATTATATCTCACTTTATGTTATAATATCTTTTATTTATAATGTTCAAATTTCTATTTAGAAGCTCTAATGTATATCTAGATTAAATCAAAAGTTTTATGCTTTTTAAATGTTTTCAAAAATATGTATTTTAATTTGAGTGCATGTTATACAGTGTTTAATATTCATGTCTTGGCAAATCCAATAAAAATATTTATTCCTACATGTGACACATGAAATATCTCTTAAAAATTATGACTGTATCATTTCCTTCAAAGTCATTTAATTCTAGGCTATAGATGTATCAAAAGTATTGTATATTTTATGGAAATTTAGTGATGTATATGTAAATGTTTTTTAAGTTATTTTATTGAAGTTCAATCTTTACATAAAATTAAAATCTTTTTTTAAAAAAATGTGTCAGTGCCAGAACTGTAAATGAAAATAATCAAATAAAAGTTAAGATAATTCATTACTCATTTATCTTCCCTGCACTTTTGTATTTTCTCTAATTCTCTTCCTTAGATTTTAGGCTGTAGGCTACATAGTATAAACATCTACAAGGAAGTATTTATGCAGTCCTATTCATTTTAATGTTATTTTACCTATTATGATCATGTGTAAACACATCTTTAAAGGTATTTTATAATACCTAAAACTTGTCCCAAGGAACTATTCTAAATAGTAACTATAGAATTTTGAAGTGTTTAGGAACCCTTGAAATATTATTTCTGGTT
>PVJI01026778.1:0-18548 GCA_004026765.1 Micronycteris hirsuta | reverse complement strand
GAGTCTTAGGTGTTTGTTGGTGCCTGGCAACCTGGGTCGCTTTTTTGTGACGTTTCCTCTGGGGGCGGGGCCTGGGAGGGAGCAATGGCGTCTGCTGTTCACCGCCACTCCCTATCACCCTCTGCTCCCCAGTTCCCCACTGCCTTTTCCACCAGTCTCGGCCCTGCTGGTTCCCACTGGCCTCTCCAGTTACGCCGCCGGCCTGCGAGGTTCACCCGTTGCTCAGGGTAGTGTTTTGTTTAGGCGCGCGTGGTGAGTTCCTCCAGGCAAACTGCCTCTCACTCCGCTCCTCCGCTCGGTTCTGCCCCGCTTACCGGCCTGGATGTACGTCCTCCACAACTGCCTGGGTGTCGGACTTCCCTTCAGTTCGATTCTGTCTATTCTGGTTGTTTATTTTTCGCTATTGAGTTCGTTGTTTAAACTCTCTGGTTGTGAGCGGCGGTGCAGTGCATCCACCTATGCCACCATCTTGGTGGAAGTGAGGCTCACTTTCTTTATGGCAGCAATTCTGGGCCTCACATTCACGTACTCCACCAATTAGAATAATCACGGGTATCCTTCTGTATAGCTTCAGCAGGAGAACAAGGATGCTCTCTTCTCTAAGCCTTCCAACAAACATCTCTTGTTTCATTGACCTGAATCAGATTATGTGCCCTTTCCTGAATTAATTACTATCACCAGGTAATGTGGTGTGCTGTTTGGCTTAAACCCATCAATGAATATCCATGAAACACATGGAAATAATGGAAGAGGAACAATATTGTAAAAAAAATTGTGGTAAGTTCTTTAACATGTTGATTAACTTAATCAAATATAATCCTTGAAACTATAGGTATTGTGTTTTAAAGTAGTGTAAACTCATCTAAGGTGTTTTTCCTATTATTATTATAATAGCATTTGTAGTATAGTGGAAGTAAATATGTACATTGCATTGAATAGTGGGAAAGCATTATTTTATTTAGTGTGAGAAGAGCATGGCTTAATGATAAGGACATGGGCTCCAGAGACTCGTCCTGGATTCATACCCAGAAACATGTACAGCTCTAACATGTACCTCTGCCCATAACCTTAGACAAGTTTCAGAATCTAAGACCTCAGTTTCTTCATCTCTAAAGTATAAAGCATCATACAGTTGTGGGGATTAAATAAAATAGTCCATGTAAAACAGTATAGTTCCTGGGGAGGGGACAATGGGGAGAGGGGTTTTCAGGAACCACTATAGAGGACACATGGACAGAACCAATGTGGAGGATGGAGGCAGGGGAGGGAGGTGGGTTTGGAGGGGGTGTGGAGAGGGGAGGGGAGAGGATGCAGACAACTGTAATTGAACAACAATAAAGTAATAAAAAAATAAAGATAATAAAAAAACAGTATAGTTTCTGGATGTACTTAGTAAATGTTAGTTAGTATTGTCAGGATGGGATCACAGTCAGGATGGTAGCACTTACTACCATCTCACTGCCTAGAAGGCTCCTGGAGCTCTGGAATCAAACTTTGTGCTACAGCTTTGAAAGAACTTTTTCTAACTTGAAAACTCAACCTGTATATTTCTCTAAAGTGATAAATTCATCAGTTATTTTTCCTGCTCACAATGTAACCATAAGAATGAAAGGAACTATAATTACATAAAACAGCATAAAGTTTAGCTAAAGACACTGGGAAGAGAAGAGTAGATATGATGTGATTCCATTTTGATAAAGTTAGTGCAGGCAAAACCAATGGACGGTGTTAGAAGACAAGGTACTGATTGGTGTTGGTGGGTGCGTGTTAAGTGACTGAAATGGACATGAGAGGAGACTTCTAGGCTAGTGGTCAAGTTCTGTGCCTTGAGTTGGATGCTGGTTTACCTAATGAAATTTATTTAGCTGGATACTAATGATTTACCCATTTTTTAAAAAGATTTTATTTATTTATTTTAGAGAGAGGGGAAGGGAGGGAGGCAGAGAGGAAGAGAAACAGCAATGTATGGTTGCTTCTCACATGGCCCTCACTGGGGACCTGGCCCGCAACCCAGGCATGTGCCCTGACGGGGAATCGAACCGGGACCCTCTAGTTCCCAGCTGGCGCTCAATCCACTGAGCTACACCAGCCAGGGCTGATTTACCCATTTTTTTCCTCTGTCTTTGTTACACTTACTAAAAGGTTGAAAGTAAACATGCCTCACTTTCTTTAGATCAAGAGATGTAGATCCTCAACTTTTGTTCAGAGTACAAGTTAGTCATAGAAAGATAACCCAATAGAAACCTATTTCTTTGGAGGAAATATGGCCTTACAAGGTCAGTCTCCCCTATGAGCCTTTGGTATGGAGAGATGGCCGCTGAAATGGGTAACTCACATAGCAGAACAGGTGCATTCTGGGAGGGGAGTGATTCAAATAGCAAAGCCTTCTCTTTTGAGGCCCAATGTTACTAGAACCTCTTTAATTACATTGGGTTACATTGGTCCTAATGGAGGATAGTTGTCACAATGTCCTCAAAGTCTCCCATAGGGTTACTCAACATTATGGGAGGAAGAAATGGTCCGATGATTGAGGCCTGGAGATTTATGAATGTTGAGCTGAGTACATCACACAACTGTTGCAGAACATGTGGCCCATGCCGACGTAAGCCAACCTACATATCCCATCTTCCTGACCACAGTGATTGTTCTAGACATGGGAGCGTAACTGGATCAGAACAATGATATTTAAGGTAAATATCGTTGCTGAGCTCTCTTGTTAAGAGAAAGGTAAAGAAAAAATTCAGGTGTGGAAAAGGCAGAGAAGACATCTCTTGTTCTAGGTGTTGAGGTAGAAGATGTAAAGTGGGTTTCATTGTAGCCATGTTACTGCCACTGGACAGAAACCCTGAAGCTTCCCAGGAAGTGCAGTACACAGATCCTGCAGCTAAAGCCTGGATTATGGAAGGCAGAGTGGAGAGGTGGAGAAAAACTGAGTCTTTGATGACATAGATTCCTTTGTTGTCACAGGCAGTTTGAGTTGGGTTTTTTCTAACATATAATGATTGTTAATGGATTCAACAGTTTGTTTTTTACAATGTGTATAGTACAGTTTTACCTGGCTTCATCTGTATATAGACGTTGCCATGGGAAGGAGTCACACAAGATGACTGGTCTGCGCTCCTGAAACCTTCACGAGCAGTTCTGCTCTCATGGCTCTCTAACTTCTGCCTCTTCGTCCTGCTTACCAGTTCTGAAGGACTTTCTGAGGTCCTTCATAATCGACTGCTTACATCTAATTTGTTCTCATATGAGTTCTACTATACTACCTTCATGGGGAACCAAGGCAAAAATTTAGTCAGTAAAATTTGTCGAATAACGAGTATTTATTTTAAAGTAGACCTTAGATTTTCTTATTAATTACAGCAAGAGATAACTTCTTATAATCATTTCTTAAGTATCCATACTTGGAAATATGTCATCCCTAGATTCTAACTATATCAACGGAGACCATGAGAAATGATTTCTGCTGAGATGCATGAAAGTCATTAACAGTTTGGCTTGTCTCCATTTTTTGGTCTACACTCTCATACCCTCCCTCATTCTATTTCCAGTATGTTCATGTTTTCCCAGAATAGCTATGAAATCATGTGTTTTGCTTCCAATCAGCAGTGCTGACACAGCCATTGGCATTAAGTACAGAAAAATTGATCAACTTTTTTAAAAGAAAACTTTCCAAAGGACTCAGGTCTGCTTCCCAATGCCAGGAAGAGTCTGATCTGTCTATTAATACCATGCTTCTGTCATTGCAGCATGAAATGGCTACTGAAAACTGTCCCCGTACTGCCTCTGAAAGTGCCTACTCCCAAATGCAGTAAACACCCATTGGACCAGATTTCTGCATGTGAAACGTGGTTTGCCTATCACGAGGCCAAAAGGTTGCCTCTAGACAGGTTGAAAGCCATAAAATTTGCATATTTAAAGGGGAAAGGTAATCAATAGTCAGGTTGGTGGCATATAGGGTAACAGTGTGTTGCCACTCAAGAAATTTTAAAATAAGGGTAATTGGGTTTTCACTTGAGATTTAACCTATAAAATCAATATATAATGGATGAGTTAGACATATAAAATACTACTCAGGAAGACAAGAAGACTCAGAGTTAAAGGTAAGACATGTGACCTAATTGGTGGGGTGTACGGGTGTATTTGTGAGTATGTGCATGTATAAAGTGAGCCAATCCAATTTTCTCATCTGAAAAATGCAAATAATAGTACCTATTTGAAAACTGTGAGGATTAAAACAGAGTGAAGCCTGTAAAGCATTAGCACCTTGCCTGCTGCATAATCAGAGCTTAGAGGAGGCTCAGAAGGAAGGAGCAGAAACAGGACCACACTAGCAATCAGTCCGCTTCTTTCTGTGCTGAGGTCTTCCCAGGATCCGCTCTACGTGCTTTATATGTTTTAACTCCCTCAATCCTCACGGCAGGTTCTTTTAAGTACCTTCAGGTAAGGTACTGTTATCTCCACTTCACAAATTAAAAAACTAACACCAAGAGGTTACTTAAGGTCTGTGCACAAGGGTGGAGAGTTTGCAAGCAGACTGGAGCCGGGGCGGGCCTCAGTCTGTGCTGTTGGCCCCTTGGTGTGTGAGTAGCAGAGCCCACTTCCAGGTTCTGGAGGTTCACTTTTTGTCCAGAGGCTTTCTTGTCCAAGATTAGTCATCTCAGGGTTCTTAGTTTGTGAAAATGCTGGTGTAATAAAATAAATTTGCATAATTATAGATTTACAGGAGACCTCTATATTCTTTAATCTTTCCACTTGATTCCAGGCATCTGGTGATTGCAGTTTCTCTTAAGAGCTATTTATGGTAGATTTTCTTGGTTCTTTGTATGCTTAGTAATTTTAGATTTTATCCCGAACATTTTGAATATTACGTTATGTGGCTCTGGGTCCTATAAAAATCCTCTGGAAATGGTTGATTTTGTTGTTGCTGTTTTAATAGGCAGTCATCCTGGTTAGGTTCAGACTACAAATCCTGATTGTCTTCTGTGGGCGATGGTTCCGTTTTTAAAGTCTTTACAGAAATGTGTCCCACTGGGTGCCATTCGGGGACCCGGGCGAGGGTCTGTACTATAGTTCAGTTCTAAAGCCTTCGCTGTGCTGGTGTGGGTCTCTTGTGCATGCATCTCTCGGGGGTGCCTGAGACTTGTGTGGGTTTCTGCAGGGATACAGGATTGCAAGACTCTTTCAGTTTTCTCCCCTGTGAATTCCCTAGCCACCAAGAATCCCTCCCTCCAGTCCCCTGACTATATATCAGCAATTTCTCTTCAGTTTTAGCCTCTCCACACTATTGTGCACTTCACATAACTGGGGCACAGGGGCAAGAGAAAAAAGAGAGAAAGAAATACCCTGGAGTCCCACCATGTCTTTGGGGTTGGGAAGCGGGCCCTTTCTTGTGTTTTCTGGGTGGAGATGGAAGCTGTTTCTCAGGGTTTTAGGAGTCTGTTCGACCATAACTGTCACCACTTCCCTGACACTGGGTTTTGCTTTGGGAAAGGCTGGGATAGAGAAAAAGAAAAAAATCCCCAACAAAACACAATAGAGATTTCTCCCACTCTCTCAGGCATGCTGCTACTTTGTCCTCTGATCAGAGAGAGAGTATTTCTCTTGGAGATTTTATGTCCATACCTGCTGCACAGTTACAGGATTTGGGCTACCCTCAAGTTCAATCTAGGAAACTGCTGTACAGATTGTTCTTTGAGTTTGATTTTCTTCCCCAATATGCCTGCTCTTGTTTATTTTCAGAGTCCTCAGGTATTACTTTTTGTATTCTGCTGCAGGAGCTTTAGTTGTAATTGCCATGAGAGTTAGGGTGTAGTGAGCTTATACCATCTTAAATTGAATGAGAAACTCCTTAGTTATCTTTGAAACTGAGATATCTCATTCCTGTATTATCTGATAAATTCAGTATGCATTGTTATATAAGGGACCTTAATCTACTAGAGTTTTTATTCATTGACATATTTATTCACTAAATACTTGAATGTTTACTATGTTCTACACCTTGAAAAATGTGTTGGGATACATATGTAAATAAGTCCCAATTTCTAACTAAATTTCTCATAATCTAGTACAGAAGACAGATAAACTAATAATTGTGGCCCAGAATAGGTGCTTTAGTGGATCGGATATTGGATTTTAGTTTATTTTATGTTTTACAAACCCCAAGTATGGAACTTTCTCAAAGGCTAAGCTCTTTGGAACAGATCTCTTTCTGGTTTATATTTTCCTCTGATAGTTCTCTATTTTCTTCTCTGATTAAAAAAAATATAGTCTAGAACAGGTAGTTCCAAGGTGCAACTAAATGTTTCTATTTACAAAGAAATTTCAATGCATCAATTTTGAGCAAACTTACAAGTAAATTCTCACTTTACTGGGTTACTTGAGAGGGATTTACCGCTTGATCTTTAGATCTTACCCCTCGTCTAAGAACCGGTCCTCTGAGCTGCACACTTCACAGATACGTTTCTCAAACCATTGAGCCAATGCAAAGCTGTAACTGAGAGCCCTATTTTAGCTCCTCTGTAGGACTTCAAACCACCCCTTGGTTTACTTATCTACCATTCCCAACAAATTATCCCTAAAAGATAGAGGCTTAAAAAATTGATTCTCTCACATTTTCTGTGAGTCAGAGATACTAGATGCCTTTGGTTTTGAGACTCTTGTGACATTGTAGTCAAGCTATCAGATGGGGCTGCTGTCTCATCTGAGGCTTGACTGGGGAAGGATACACTTCCATGTTCACTCACATGGTTCTTGGCAGAATTCAGTTTCTTTTGGGATATTGGACTGAGGGCTTCTGTTCTTTGCTGGCTGTTGGTCAGTTACTCACTTCGTTATCTCCAGTTCCTTGCTATGTATGTCCGGGAGGCTTCTCTTAACATGACAGATAACTTCCCTCAGCGTGAAAGTGTGAGAGAGTGAGAGAGGGCATCCAAGACAGAAACCATGATCTTTACGTAACCTAATCTCAGATGATAACCTACACTTTTTTCATATTTTATTTGTTATAAGCAAGTCACTAATTTAGTCCCACACTTAAGGGGAGGGATTACAAACTTTGACTGGCTGGATCACTGCATTTCTTGCTTGCTATAAGCAGGACTTCTCTGTCCTAAGCCATGGGCCTTTGCAGGCTGGCTCAAAGCATCTAAAATTCCACAGATATTTAACTCTGTCTTTTTAATTTTATTTATTTATCTTAGCTTTGAACTACTTCTTTTCCAATAGGTTAGATTCAATCAAATTAGATCTAACTTTTGAAATATCCTGCAGGAAGTCATAATATACATGCATATGTTAATAAAAATATCTTCCTAAAAGTCTTTACTGTATTTCCAAAAGTATGTAAAATATTTGATTTCACATTTATATTTGATTAAGCTATGCCTTGACTTGATTAAGATATTTTGGTTGTTGCTTCTCATTTTCCAGTTGCTTTGGGGAGAGAGAGGACATTTTGTCACAGTTAAAAATCTTTAATTACTCAGGGTTACTTGGGTAAAAATGTTCAGGTCATGTAATTCTGGGAGAACTATAAGTTAAACATTATATTATTATTTGTGCATCAATGCACTTCATAGCAGCAATGCTATGAAAAATATACATATTCCATTTCTATTATGTGATCTGCATCAATAGGATTATCTCTAATAGAAGAGAATGAACAATTTTAACATTTTAGCATCGTATAAATTAGAATGGGAGTTCCACATGTAATCGTCACTTATTTGTGTCGATGTCAGATGTTAATAAGTTATCTCATATCCTACAAAATATATTATTTTATTTTCCACATGATATAATTTTCCCCAACTCTTGAAAGATTTCAGTTTGACAACACTAAATTTGGAGTGTCCTATTTGATTTGTTCAGGCAATAGCCTGCTTGGTTTTGAAGATAACAGTATTATTGGCTGTATTATTATCACAGTGCTGCAGAAGCACATGGCACTTATGTTGAGAGACGTGTGAAATAATGCTGTGAACATTTTGTGCTGAGGGTTGTAAGAGTCCAGAGATAGAATTTAAAGACAAGAAAATTGAAATATAATTACTGTACATAGATAATGCAAAAGTGCAAAAATCAATGTGACATAGTCCTAGAACCAGATGTACAGGGTCTGGCACAAATAACACCCCCTTTTTATTACAAATTCTTTTATTACAAAATCATAAGCATGTAATTCTGCAACATAACGATATCAGACTCAAGCACCATATGACATTTTAGGTGAAATGTTCAAATTAAAACTATAAATTATTACACCCATATTACTATCCTAACAATCACACTCAAGCAGGCCTTACTTCTGCCGGACCCTGTATATTTCATTATCCTTTGTCAAAATGTTTATTTGTTGAACAAAATATATTGAATCCTTATGTGTGCCAGTTCTGAGCTGAGAATTGTTACTTCCTTTAAAGCTTATAGTGCAATAAAGAAAACAGAAGAAAATACTAGAAATAGTGCCATACCCTTTAAAAAAATAAGCTTTTTAAGAAAAAGATTTTGTTATCAAATGTTACATATATAAAAACTTTTGGCACTTACCAAATTTTTGTTGTTAAAGAAAATATTTAGTGTAAATGGATTAACTATATGAAAACTCTTCAAAATGTTCTCACCAAGGATATTAACCAGTCATTTCAATCCTTTCCAAATGTCACCACCGTCCACAGTCCTCAGTCTCTGAACCTGTTATTCCCAGATGAAAGGCCTTCAGTAGTTCCTCTTTGTTCACAGGATATATCCCAAACTTTAAAATCAAAAGAATAAAGCCTTGTGGCCCTAGGGGACTTTTCTAACCCCATTGTTCATTACTTTATTACTTTCAGGCTTTGCCTTTCATAATGAATAGTTTTACAAGACTATTTCAACCAAATGGTTCTTATGCCCTATGCGAATTGCTAATTGTCTCCATGCCTTCACACATGCCATTTCCTTCACCTGGTTCTATAGCTGGTTGGTAACCAGTGGCAATTTTGCCCTTTCCCTCCTCCCCAGACCAAGAACATCTGGCATTGTCTGGAGACTTTGGTTGTCACAATCAGAGGGTGGTACTGGCATCTAGTGGGTGAAGTCCAGGGATGCTGCCAAATATCCTACAATGCACAGGACAGCCTCGCCCATGGCAAAGAATTAACTCCTCCAAAACATCCTTAGGCCAAGCTTGAGAAACTGACCTGGACAATCCTTTCCTTGGCTATTTGTTCAGATTCTAACCACTCATCATGGCCTCTTTTAAGGACTAACTCCTCCATGAAAGCTGCTCTTGGTCTTTCTGCCCAAATAATCACTCTTTTGACTTTGAACTTTCCTTGGCAAAGTACTTTTGGTACTTTGTACTTTTATTTATTTATTTAGTTATTTAGTGAGGATGATTTTTAGGTTCAGAGAAAAATTAAGAGGAAGGCACAGAAATGCCCCTTATCCCCACTGCCCCCCAACCCCCCACACAATTTCTCCCACTCCCCACATTCCCCACTAGAGCAGTGCATTTGTTACAATCGATGAACCTCCACTGACACATCTAAACCATCCAAAGGTCAAGGTTTACATTAGGGTTCACTCCCGGTGTCGTATATTCTATGGGTTTGGACAAAAGTATGAAGAAATGTACCCATCATTATAGTATTATACAGAGTGTTTTCTCTGCCCTAAAAATTCTGCTGCCCAAAACAATTCCTTTGATTGTTTTACTCTCTCCAGCTTTGTCTTTTCCAGAATGTCGTATGGTTGGAGTCATACAACTATAAGTTACTTAACCTTTTAAACTGGCTTCTTTTGGTTAGTAATGTGCATTTAAGTTTCCTCTATGTCTTTTCATGACTCAATAGCTCATTTCTGTTTAACACCGAATAATATTCAATTGTCTGGGTATACTACAATTTGTTTATCTACTACTCAAAGGATATCTTGGTTGCTTCCCAATTTTGGTAATTATGAATAAAGCTGCTATAAATGCCTGGGTGCAGGATTTGTTTAAATACAAGTTTCCAACTCAACTTGGGTCAATGTCAAGGAGAGAAATGGCTGGACATTATGGTGAGAGTATTTGGTTTTTGCCATCTCCTTCATACACTCACATCGATTCTCTCCATCCTCTGAAGCGCAGCTTATAGTGTATCTTCTTCAGGAAGTCTTTCAGATTATTCCTGCTCACAGAATTCTTTCATTCTTTTAAAGTTATTCTGTAGGGGGAGTATGGGAGAGAGCAGTGGTTCTCAAGCTAGAGCAGGCTTCAGAATCCTGGTGAGGGGGGGCTTGTTAAAATGCAGATGCCTGGACCCCCTTCTCAGAGTCTCTGATTCTGTAGGTTTGCTGGGACCCGGGAATTTGTGTTTCTTACAAATTCCCAGGTGACGCTGTTGCTGTTGCCTGGGGACCACACTTTGAGAACCACCACTATCGAACCGGAAAAGACCGACCTTGGGGCCAGACAGATCTGGGTTTGCATCTCATTTTCTCCACTTCCAAGCTATCTGACATTTGAACTAGTTATTTTACCTTTCTGAATCTCAGTTTTGTAACCTGTAAAAGGAAAACGATAATAATAACTACCTCCCAGATTCTTTTATTAGGATTTAACAAAATAAAACATGTAAATATTGTATTGAGTTGGCCAAAAATCTGTTTAGTTTTCTTCCATAAAATAAAGGACACATTTTTTATTTTTACCAATAACTTTATTGAGTTGGATATTTTGAATATATTGGCCTTCTTCCGTGTGGTATAGCATTCGTTGTTCTCAATTATTACCTCAATTTGATTGCTATCAACTTCAACTGGTCTGCCCGACTGTGGAGCATCATCCAGTGAGAAATCTCCAGCACAAAAGCTCACAAACCACTTTAGCCACATTCAATCAGTCACAGCACCTTTTCCATACACTGCACAAATCTTTTCTTGTATTTCAGTTGTGTTTTCACCTTTCTTGAAATAAGAAAGCATCATATTCTGAAAATTTTACATATTTTCTTCTATCTTCAATATTAAAATTGCTACATAAAAATTCACCAATTTTGATACTTTAAAAAAATGCATGCTGATATAACAGCTGTCACAATACAATCTAACAAAATTATTTTGAATGAAGTTAAAGACAACCAAGTACTACTAGAGCCATCTTAGAAAAAAAACCAAATGACCTTTTTGGCTAACCCAATAAAATACTGTTTTCTTTGGTATTTCTTTATGGTAAAAACGAAAACATACCAGATATTAGTTTTGTTGTTGGAAAATAGGAGTTTAGAGATATTTATATACTTGTTGACATTCATAGGCCAAACCCAGATAATAGCTAGCACTTAAAATTCACATTCAAGCAAACATTCTACATTCTACATGGAGAAATAGAGCAATTTTTTATCATACAATGGTTGTGATGACCCACTCTGTGTGCATATTACTTCATCCTTAACCAGAGAAAGAGAGAGGGTTGATACATTACTGTCTGATACAGTACATCCCTTTCTAGTGTTCAGCTACCACGTCTGCTTTTAGTGTAGGCAATAATACCTGGTCCAATCTGCTTGGTCAAAATGGCTTGGTTGTCTTTGGTGAACATGCATGACTCCCAGCACAGATGGCAGGAAGATGCTTTCCTCACAACAGCTCAATGGGAATGGCAAATGGGAGCTCTACATGGGCCATGTTGACGAGCATTTTCACCCACAACTCTTGGCTGGGCTTAGCTGAGTGGCTCTGCTCTCTGGGTCCTGTCTCTAGGTTGAAGAGGCTTTAGAGAAAGCTCTATTCAGGGCTATGGCAGAGGTGCACTAGAAGAAGCAGAAACATGCAAGGTATTGAGGACTAGGCTTAGAACTAGCATTCTGTCACTTCTGTCCCCCTTTTTTGGCCAAAGCAAGTCACATGAAGTTGGGAGAGGGAGTCAGCCTCTATAATGCCATGAATGCAATCAATTGACCCCAATATTAACAAAACAAATGAAGGCTCTACATGAATAAAACTATATCGTTTTCAACATAACATCAAGGTCTGAACAAACTGAGAGGCATACCATGTTCTTGGATGAGAAGATTTCGTTATGAAAAGGCTAATTATTTCCAAAGCAATTTATACATTTCATACAATTCCAATGAAAATACCAACTTGGATTTTTGGGGGGAACTGGACACAACGACCTTAAACTTCAGTTGGAAGAGGAAAAGAATCTTAAAAATAACAAAGAAAAGTCCCCAAAAGAATAGTGAGGGGTACTTCCCAGATATCAGAACATAGTATAAAACCACTACAAACAAAATAATATGGAACTGGCATAGGAATAGACAAAATTTTCATTCACACATAGAGCAGAAACATGAAAATTTAATATATGACAAGAGTATTTCATTTCTGAGAGAAAAGATTTATTTAATAACGATGTTGGCACAACTAATTGTCCATTTATAAGAAAATAAAATTGCATCCCAACATTTTATATATATGTAAAATTTGAAAGACTTAAATATAAAAATTAAAATGTTAAAAATTTTAGAAAAACTAGGAGACAATATATAAATCTAGGGTGAGAGAAAGACCCTATAATAATTTTAAAAAGAATCCTATGTGTTATTTTGAAATTGATATATCTGAGGAAATAAATATTAAAATTTCTGTATGCAAAATAAAATCTAAGCAATTCCTGCAGACAGTCATTAGTTTTGGGAGACATTGCAAAGCAAGTGATGAACTTAGCAAGGGTCAATAACTGTAATACATAGAGAGTGATTTCATATTTGATATGGGGGTTATGGTTGGGGTTGGTGTTAGGGATGTCGATAGGGGAGTAGGGGGTGGTCCCAGAAGGGCAGTTTGACAAAAAAGGCAAACAACTCAACAGAAAGTAAACAAAGGACATGAATATGCATTTCACAAGAGCAAATCCAAACAGCTCATAAATATATTAAAAGATGCTTTAATGCACTGGTAGTCATAAAAATGCAAACTTAGTTAACATTGACATATTGCTTTATACCTTCCATGCTGGCAAATATTAAAATAAATAAAACAAAAAAGTAAAACAGTGAATACAGGCAAGGATACAGTAATCTAAACTGCAGTTATCACGCTGGTAGAAGTGAATTTTCATAGTCCACCTTTTTGACACCCAATGTCACATTTTTTCTACTTATGTAATTTTTAAAATAAAATGCAAGTTATTGGTTCTCAACACAATCATATGCAATGATTAAGTAGTAGCAGGAAAAACTGCAATATAAGCTTCCCTTTGGAAAGAGGCTGAGTAAAAAACACCTAGCTGTCCCTGGTCCACAGCAAATAGTCAAACCGCGATCATCAGGAGTGGCAGGGACTCTGTGGTACCAGGAAATTGCTGCCAAGAGCAGACCCTGTTTCTGTTTTCTGGTGAAGCTCTCTGTAGATCCGTTCCACAGCCTCCAACAATTACAGGGCTGGGAGTGCAGAATCCTCCTTGTCCTTTACATTTCATGACCCAGGGTGAGTTCAGCCGCCCAGTTTTAGTAGCTCACTTGTAGTTGGTGAGTGCGAAGGGCCTGAGGATGATCAATATTGAGATTGTGATTGGAGCTGGGGGTAGGGACGTGAGTAGGGGAGTAGGGAGTGGACCCAGAAGGGCGAGGGATTGTTGATCTGTTGGCTCCTTTCTGTGTCTCTTCTCTCAGACAACGTAACCTCTTCCATACTTGTGAGCTGTGTTTAATCTGGCGCCTCTTCTGGGGACCCCAGATTTCCTAGCTCTTCTTTTGAGCTGAGGTGGTGGGAAGAGCCAGAGCCTCAGGGGTCCCTGAAGGTCTGGGTGGGACACAGAAACTGTGGGGGCTCCATTATGGGGAGCACAAAGGGAGGTTGAGTCAGCCAGAGGTGTTAGGAAACATTGCCAACGGCTTGGATAAGTCTGGATGCAAGTCATCACTGTCACCTGTCTGGGAGGCACAGGAGGCTGGAGCAGATCCAGTGCAATCCCTGCCGACTGAGGGGCCTGGCTGGGTCTCGCACACTTCCCAGTCATCTCATGCATATGCAAATTCTAAAAATGGCTGTAATCATGTACATACTATTCAATATTTATACAACTGACTTGTTAATTATTTATGCAGGAGCTTACATTTACCTCTGTTAATTTTCATTTTCTTAATTTAAGAATTGGTGAGATGGAAGGAAACCAGCTATGTAGTTCAGGCAGGAGTGGGAAAGGTAAGGGAGCAAACCCTTTTTTATTAGGGCTTGCATAACCAGGAATTGTGCTACGTTGGACACATGTATTAACTGGTGGTTTTCAACCTTGGGTATGTCTTGGAATCACCTGGCAGCTTTGTATACACTGAAGATGTTCAGGTCTTATCCTGCTTCAGTGAGCCTCTGTGTTCTTTAAACTTCCGGGCAGTTTTGCTGTGCACCCAAGTGACAGTTCTCCCTGATTTAACTCATTACATCCGAGGTAGGTATCATTTCTCTCTTTATAGAAACCCAAGTTAGGATTTAGAGAGATTAAGTAATTGGTTCAAATTGGGTGGAAAGAGAGGGGGGAACTCAGGAAAGGAATTTCTGCCTGAACTGGTGGGGGAGTTCAGAAGTTTGCAGCTTGGAGATCTTAGCTGCAGTATGACATTGTTCTTGCTCACGTGAGGAGGGATGACGTCACAGGCATGTTTTTAAAAAGTGTCGCACAGTGAACAAAGAAACAAATAAATATTCTCAGTGTTAGCTTGTTGCCTTATATTCTTAGCCCGTTTTTTCATGAAAAATCGCAAATATATCTACATAGTTAAAAAAATAAAATAGTGAAGAGAAAGTTTCTTCCTCAATGTTAGGTGTTTCTAATACACCCTGCGGGGGGCGTGGGGAGTGTTTATACACTTTTTAAGGTATGTAAGACATTCAGGTCACCTGCCTCCCCCACACCCAATCCCAGCTTCATTGGTTTCCCACTACATATAAAATAAGATGTACATGGCTGCACACGACCTAAAGGCTTTTCACGGTCTGGCCCTGCCCGCTGCTTCAGCTTTTTCTGCCGTCTCCTGCTGACCTGTCTCACCACACTGGCTTCATGCTGCCTGAGGGTCTTGCTGTGGCCAGGGGTCACATCTTACCTCAGCCTTCTTATGCGCTTTGCCCATCAGTCTTATTTTTTCGGTAGCACTGATGGCTATCTGTAAGTTTCTTATTTATCTGTACGCTGGCTTTCCCCTCCATTCACAAGTGAGTGCCACGAGAATAAGGAGTTTGTCTTGTTCCTCTACGTTTCCATACCGTCTAGGAAAGAACAGTGACTGGCATATAAGAGGGCATAATACATATTTGTTGAATGAATAAATAAACCCTCCTAAGGACACACATATGCATATACTTTAAGAAACTTATATCAATGGAATCATGCTGTCCTGTTTAAAACAATTAATTATGTGTCTTGGAGATTTCCACTCCACTCGTCCCCCTCTTCAGCCAAAAAAAAGAGACCTACCTAACTTTTTATGGCTTAAATATTTAAGCCATATAAAATTTAGTTAAAAGTAAAAATGAAGGGGGCAGAATTAATACTGTTGTGTGGGTATACCAGATATTTTCATTGACTCCAGGAGCTTTCCATTTCAGAAATGCAGTAGCAATAAATATAATCACACAGGTATCTTAGAATACTTTTGTTCCTCTGTTGCCTTAAAAATTTTAATATTTTAGATGAATTCATATTTGAACAACGTTTTATCAGAATCACAATATTATGTGACTGTTATTGTTGGTGGGAGGGAGGTATTATTCATTAAAATTGGTGCCTAATGGTTTTTAAAGGCCAGTAGGATGATTATTAGGGAGAAAACATTGTCTTTTTTACTTTAGCTCCAGACTTACTGTAAGTGATATTATTATACATGAGATGCCAATTTTTAAATGAATTTCCTGGAGAAGAAAGAAGTGTTTTCCTTATTCCTCTGACTTTTTAAATAAATTCAAGAGTTGGTTAACTTCTCAAGAGTAAAATTCAGCAAAGCCCATGCCTCCTGACCCATGAGGAATTTCAAAAGGCTGGCTAATGCATTATCGATTGTACTTTTCTCTGATCAGTTCTAGGAAGTGGGCAGGTCTTGGGATGAGGTGGAGGGTACAGGGCCTGGGCCGAGTCATGTTTTGTCGCCTTTTCTGCTCTGCTGGTCTTGTTAATCTAGTGCTCTCAGGTCCCGAGGGACACAGACAGCCTCGGTGTGAAAAGAGTTTCTAAAAGGGCTGCAGCCTGAGGATGGCGCAGACCCTCCACCTGAGCTTTGTGAATAGAAATAATGTGCACTTTTTAAAAATTCTCACCCAGGGACATGTTTACTGATGTTTTAAGAGAGTGAGAGAGGGAAGGAGAGAAATCAATCAGTTACTCTCTTATATGTACCCGACTGGGATCAAACCCACAACCCGTTTGGTGTATGGGCCACTGCTCCAAACAACTGAGCCCCCTGGTGCACTTTCTTTTAATCCTCACCTGGGAACATGCTAATTGATTTTAGAGAGAGGATGGGAGGGAGAGAGAGAGGCAGAGAAACATTGATGTGAGAGAGAAAGATCTATCGGTTGTCTCTCCTACACGCCCCCACTGGACCGAACCCTCAAGTAGGCATGTGCCTTGACTGGGAATTGAACCTGTAACCCTTCAGTTTATGGGTCAACCCTCCAACTAATTGAGCCATACTGGCAGGGGCTAAGGGGCACTTTTATAGCGTGTTCCTATGTGAGTATGTAAGACTCATCAGGTCTAATTAGCCAGCAGAAGCAACTCCTTCCTCACCAAAGGGCTGCTTCCTTGAGTTACAATTCATCTTTCAGCAAGAGGAGAAAAGGTGAAGGGCAGTTGGCCCAGGTTAATTTATCTGAGACATACATCCTATACCAGTAATTTTCAAAGGGTTACCTTTGTACCCTAATTTATCAGTGTTTATTTTAAAAGCGTTCATGGGGTAAGCCTAAGCAGGGACTCCCACCTACTGCTCCCAACACCAGTCTGATCTTGTCATGTCACCGCCCTCTGGGCAGCCACGAGTCACAAAGAGAGAAGCAGTGAACCTGCCTTTCTTTGGTGGCAATGTCATGTCTATTTACACACCCAGCCCCGAGAAGGAAGAAGGCCAAGAGAGTATGTGTGTGCTCCTTAGGTACTTTAAATGCACAGTGAATTCACGTACTTTTAAGTGTGGCCAAATGAATATTTTGAGTCTTATCAATCTGCTAACAATTCCTCTTTCCTTGGGAAGGAGAAGAGAAGGGTTGGGCCTAAAGTAGGGAGAGTAGCAGATGTGTTTTCTCTTCTATATCTGGAGTAAGTTTAAAAAGAGATGTTTTCAAGTAGAAATGCTAGAACTCAATTTAAGCAACAAAAGTCTGAAGATAGGGAATATTTCAGTGCCCTGGCTGGTGTGGCTCAGTGGATTGAGTGCTGGCCTGCAAACCAGAGAGTTGCCGGTTCGATTTCCTGGTCAGGGCACATGCCTGGGTTGTGGGCCAGGTTCCCAGTTGGGGGTGCACAAGAGGCAACTGCACACTGATGTTTCTCTCCCTCTCTTTCTCCCTCCCTTTCCCTCTCTCTAAAAATAAATAAATACAATCTTTTTAAAAAAGGATTATTTCAGACCCACCTTGTTTGTGCTCCTCTCCTTTTGTCTTTGTGTATTGTTTTTATTATGTATATATATGTACACACACACACACACACACACACACACACACACGGCTATTTCTTGAGTCTGGTTGCAGATGTCCCATCAGAAATAATGTAAATGAGCAGACATGAGTACAGTACATAGTGAACAGATGTCTTCTCTGTAGGAATAAAATAGTACATCAAAGACATATTTTCATGCTTAAATTTTGGTTCTCTGCTCTATTTCAAAGCTTTAAAGTGACTCTAAAATTATACTTGACTAAGAGGTTTAAAAGACAAATTGTGCTTCAGAAGGTTAGAGTCAAAGAGTTTGACAGGCACTGGGCAATCGCTGCAGATGGTGATAAATGACCCAAAATCTCCATCACAGCATTCCCATGCTTTGACCAACCGAGACTGAGAAGTGGCGTAATGGAGGGGTGGGGGCAGCAGGTATTGTAGCCTCTGTGAGGAAGTGGTGATGATGGGAAGGCAGACAACTTTAAAAGGAAACATTTCATTCTCCTATCCTGAAAATACCAGAAGATGGCTTTCCAGAGAATTTGAAAACAATGATTTGAAGGATGACAACACTGAGACTTCAATGATAACAAAGCTTAGTACAATTCCCCTAAAAAAATGAATGATACTACATTATGACTAGAGATTTCTCAAGCTTTGCCTTTCTTTCTGCCATTCTCTTTTGCTCAGCCTCGGGCCAACATTATTTAAGACTCGAGTTGTTTACCCCTTGAGTTAATTATCGTGAGTTACAGAGACACAAGTTCTGCTATCCATTGCACATCATTAAGTGATTTCATTAACACACCAAATTATATCAGGGTGAAAAACATTTCTGAATGCTGCTCATTTATAGGCCATCCTTGAGATCTCTCTTCATGAAAAACCATCTCTGCAAAGATATTGATGCAGGAGCAGAAGAAAA
>PVJI01026777.1:0-18552 GCA_004026765.1 Micronycteris hirsuta | reverse complement strand
GGCGTAAGTAAGTCGCGGCGTGAGACCCTCCGTGCGCGCTGCCTCCTCCGCCCGTTTCTGTCCCGCTCACCGGTCTGGATGTTTGTCTTCTCCTATCTCCTGGGTGTCGGACTTCCCTTCAGTTCGATTCTGTCTGTTCTGGTTGTTTAAATTTTCGCTACTGCATTAGTTGTATGGACATTCTGGATGTACGGGCAGCGAGTGCGACCACCTACGCTGCCATCTTGGCGGAAGTCTCCGCATGAAACTCTTGATACAGTGTCTAGCCTGCAGCCAGGGTGTAAAAACTGGAGGCCATTATTGGAAAACTCATGTTCCAAAGAAGTTAATATACCATCCACAAGGCAGTTAATTATTGAAGAACTACCCAACTAGTTTAATAACTGTGAAAGGAGAAATTTTAAAGAAAATGTATACAATATGACAAAATAAACCACATTACAAATCTCTCCTTCACAAACTTTCTAGTTACAAAAAGAAAGTTCAAACTATGAAGGCTAGAAAGCTAAACACTCCTGATGTTAACTAAATGCAGTTAAAATTTCAGCTAGAATTTGTCTACTGCAAAGGTTTGTTCAAAGCATGCATACATTTCACTATTGCCATCATCTTTCTATCCATTCATTCCACAGGCACTTACTGAGAGCCTGTTAGCAAAAAGGCGTGTCCGCGTGCGTCTGTGTAGTGTGTCGGGAGGGAGTGCAGGTATCACACACAAAGGGAAGGAAACATTATCTGCAACTTCCAGGAACTTAAAACCCTCTTACCCATAAGCTCGACACACTGCTGAGTTCCCTTTCTTCCTTATAAATGCTTCTTGATTTTGCCTCTCTTTATATCCTCTCTTTTACCTGTACACTGTTCATTTTTATCATGTGACACAAAATTAACTGTCATTTCTCACAACCAAGATTTTTAAAGTTATGTGACTTTGAGAAATCACCTCACCTTAATGAAGGGCCTCAGCTTGCTTTATATGCAAAAAGAGGAAAATAAAAGTTTACTGCCTAAAATCTAAAGATTTTCAATCTTTGAATCTATGATTTTATGAAGTTGCTGCTAATGACATGAAAATCTGTACATGAGTCCTATTTTTTTTATCGCTTATTCCTTTCTTAGCCCCCTGAAAACAAACCTTTGGGCCTGAGTTATTTGTGAGAAGATTAATACTCTTTCTGCTTAAAAAAAGTCTTAGGGCTCTTACAAAGATGTCTGATCTACCTATTCCTATCCATATGCACCAAATTACCCTTCACACCGTTACTAAAGAGACCCAAGACGAATGTGACCTATTACTCCTCTGATTAAACCACATCAATGGCTAATCATTCCCCATAATCAATGTCCAATTCATTAGTATGATTCTTCCTAATAGGGACCATGTTTCTTTTTCCAATCTTATTTCCTAACCCACCACCCTGTACCCTCCAGGAACACCAAACTATTTGTAGTTCACTAATTCATTATATTCATTCCACAGTATTTATTGAACATAAATTATATATTAGCCACTGTACTAAAGCTTAGTGAATCCTGAAGTAAACATGGCAAAGATCGCCCACTGTTACAGAATTTAGAGTCAAGTTTTAAAAGAGCATACACTGCTTTTTACAGCATCCTCCGGCCCTGCCCCTCACCCCCGCGCCCCCCCTCCCCCCCGCCCCTACCAGCCTCCAATGCCCAGAGAACACTACTTAACTTTCAGAGTTCACGGCATGGCTCAACTCTTTTACCTGATTACCCTCTCCTCCCAGTGCACCTTACACACACCACCATCCAAGCTTACTTAGCTCTTTATTAGGACAATATATTTGCTAGTCTCCTCACCAAAACGGTGTGCAAGCAATGACCATCTGTTATTCATCTTTGAAATGAATGAAAGGACATAGAAGTGGATGCTATGATGATCAAGGCCCAGCACTCAGACTCACTTAACTACTTCTCTAGAAATGAGAGACTGAAGAAATTAATTACTTTATTTTTACCTTTAAAAAAAATCCCAGTTTCTTAAAGTCATTCTGAAGACTACAAGTGCCTTAAAGTCAGAGATCATATATCACTGGTCCTGTTTTAAGCACAATTAACCACAAAATAAGTTATTTGTTGAATACATTCTCTAGATCTACAATTCACAACTACTAGACCATAGTAAGAATGTCACGATATAGTACTCAACAAAACTGAAAGCAATACAAACCAGACTGACAAGGCCTGAAGAAAATGTATCCATGTATGGTATAAAATCAATTTTCTCAATGTATAATTTGAGTCCTAAAGCATAGTCACTGAACATATATGGGCAGAAAAAGATTTTTAAAAAACCTTAGAATTTTTCACTCTTACCATAGCCAAGGCATTATAGATCCAGATAACGTTTAAAAAATGCCAAATTTAGAAAATGCTGTTGGTTCCTAGATAATAATAATAATAATAATGATGATAATGATAATAATAATAGTAAATACAAAATGTTTCCTACTAGTCAGGCAACATTCTAAGCATTTTACATGTAGTAACTCATTTAATTCTCATATGAACAAAATGAGGTAGCTCCATTATGCAGATAAGCAAAAATGAGATAGAGATAAGCAAAATACCTTGCTCAAGATCACTCAGGTAATAAATGGCAGAAGTGAATCTGAACCCAGAAAGTCTGGTTCCAGAGTCTTTGCTCTTAACCACAATCATATTGTGATTTTTTATTGTTGTACAATATTAAAAAGCCATAAAAGTCCCGTAAAAGCAAATGCCTTCCTAAAGATATGTGGTCCTCAGCTTCTTTTTAGTAATAACTTTTATAATCAAAACTTAAAATGCATTATTTATAATGTGAGACCATCTAGAGAGAACCATGGAGGTTATAGAAGAATCGGGGAGAAGGCCTGCTTCTGTTGCAGTACAGAATGAAACCATGTAAATGCTACTGGGCACACTATAACACTACCCCAAAAGTTCAAGAACTAGAAGGAAGAAGTTCCATCAACTGACATCCCACAATCGACTGGATCAGTCACAAATATCAACAAGCCCATCCTAAGCAAGTAGGTGCGGAAATCCATCTAAAGCAATGCAGCCATGCAAAGGACTCCTTAGAAAGTACTGAAATGCATTTCATCTGTACTTCTAATATGCCAGCAAGCATAGGTCATAGCTTTGGTAGTTTTTGTAAAAACTCTTTTTAAAATAATTCTTATTTATCACTACTTCATCCCAAAGAACAAAAGAAAGCATGGGCTCAAAATATGAATCTGAAAATTTTATTTGTAAAAATAAAAAGTGGTTAGAAATAGAATTATACTTATATTAAAAAAAATAAACATACCATAAAGGGCCTTTGCACTTGTTTTTGAACTTTGTTCTCTGTCCATCTGGGAAAAGGTGGGTGATGATCCGTAGCCACTGTAATAAAAACAGTCATTGTGCTGGGTTAAAGTCCAAAGTAAGTTAAAAATAATTCAAAACAGCAAATAAAAATTCCAAAATACCACAATCATCATGTGCTTTGAGCAAACATATTCAACTGATGCTAACTGGAACCACCAAAACGAGCAGTTTGGCAGTTCTGGGGAGGGGTGTCAGGACACAGAATATAAACCACACTGCCCAAACGAGGCCTCAGGCTGGTGCGATCACAGCCCCCTCTCAGATGCCAAGTTAGAACTGTAGCCAAGAAGATTCACCAAGGTTGAAAGTATCTCAGAAGACTTTAAGTTGGCCATACTAAATCAAGTTCAGAGCAGTGATCAGGTTATACAATGCTCTCCATGACTCAAGCTATAATGGAATATTCACTGTTTTCACAAATCTTTAAATGCAGTTAACCAAAATAACACTTTATCATTAAATTTGATCAGCTTTGCCTTATTTCTAGCCTCCTAATACATTATATGAAGTAAACATATTACCTAAATCTTTAATTAGTTTTCATTTTTTCAGTAAACATTTATTAAGCCCCAAACCGGAAGAATATGTGGTATGGGGGTTAGGGGAACAAGGTACCTTTAACAAAGCAATTAAAACAGTTACAACAGAATGTGGTATCTGAATAAAACTAATAGCTATAACATGTAGTATCAAAGAAGGGCTAACTTTTTATCAGGATGCCGAAGAATTTACAGCCAAGCTGACATTTAAGCAGAGTCGAAAAGAAAGGAAAGAAGCTCTCAGAGGAGTGGAGAAGGAAGTGGGGAAACTGGCCCTGGCCCGAGAACAAGCACGGCTGGAGGGAAAATGCACGTAATGCGGTGGGCCCAGTCAGATGAACTACTCGAGAAGTGAGGAAGGCAAAGAGAGTGCTTAATCATTTAAATTTTATTCTCCAGGTATAGCAAACATGTTTATACAAGGACATGACATGATTCAGAACTTTGTTTAAAGAAGACATTCCAGAAACTAATGGCAAGGTGACCAGAGAGAAAGATGCTGTAAAAATTCAGGTAGGAGACAATGGCCATAAATAGGGCTAAAATAGAGGAATAGAAGAAAGGGATAGAAACAAGGGTTCTTTAATAGAAGAAATTGTTATAAATTCCTAATTAAATGGATATTTGTTGTAAGAAAAAGGAAAAAATCGAGCCAAACTTTCTGGCTCGAATAACTGGTGGACACGGAAAGACGGCACCTGACATACCCCTCCCTGCCCCGTATGGGGTGTTTCTTACTGGTCAACACCAAAGAGATTTGCAATAATCTTTGTAAAAAGAAAAGGGAAAATAAAAAAGGGAAGGATGACTCTTTACAATGTGAGTACCCTGGTTTTGAAAAATGAAGAGCAAACTATATACCACAAAGGCCAACATAAAATAACAGTATTAACCACAATGCGTAAGGCAATGGCCACTTGAGTCAGGGTGGTGATTTCAAGTTCTACCTGGAGCCACAGGGCTAGTGTTTGTGCACCTGATTGTCTTGTGTTTTACACAGCTGTTACCATCTTCATAGACTGGACTAGAGGACACTTAACTCTCCTCAAATGCCAAAATTTTCTGAAGAACATTAATAGAATGCTCCAGAGAAAATTGAAAGCTTTGAAGCAGAGTACATACTTAACGATAAGTAAGCAATAAAACTTCAAATACCAGAACAAAACATCTTCTATTACATCACTATCACTGGAGTTGATATTACTTAACCATCTTTTTCTTACCCAAAACAATAAACTTATGTTAAGATATATTAGTGTTATAAATATATTATATTTTAATGAGGAATGAACTACATAAAGAACTAAGACTAATATTTGCATTAAAAATATAAAACAAAATAACCAAATTTTAAAAGACCAACAAATTAAATATAAACCTTCCAACTTACTTCATTTGAGATGCATACATTCCAAAACCACTGGGACGGTTAGAAATATGACCATTCATCGTAGCTTTCAACCATATGTTCTAAAAAATGAAAGGTACAAAGATTGAAGGCAATAAAAGGGTCAAGACACCTCAGGTTCACAGTTACTCATTCAGCAAACACCTGTCACTGCTGGGATGGTGCTAGAAATACAAAGACAAATATCTCCACCCTCAAAGAGCTTCGGCACAAAAAGTACAAATGGATATATAAAAACAAAGATCCAACTGACATTTAACATTAATACATTGAAATTGTTAGAAAATTTAGGCAAGTTAAAAAACCTAAAATTTAGTTCTGAATCCTTTAAGGCTTAAACTCATATCAATTGTCAGTTTCACGAAATTGTATTGTTTATTGTTTCATTTTAAACTAACATGAATTAATTCAATTTAAAAACTTGAAAAATATTAAAATATATAAAATACATAAAAGTACAAAGGGGAAAAAATCACCCTAAGTCCTATCATTTAAAGATAATCATTTAACAGTCCTGTCAATTTCCCTCCAGTTTTTTTTCCTGTATCTAATTTTCTTTTCTTCCCCCTCTGCCCTTCCTTCCTCCAAAACACTTTGGACAGTATCTTATACATACATACTAGGATACATCTTATTTACAAGATGTGTTCATTTAAACATTCTTTTTACCTTTCATAAAAAACAATTTTAAAAATTAACACCAGATATTTAGCTTCGGAAATGATTTTTAATCTGTTTCACAAACAACAAATTTCCTGTAAACAAGGTAAGTAAAATGTCCTGATTGCCAAATCCAATGGCCTTCTCCTTCATCCTCCTAGACCATACTGCTACACTGATTTATTTCAGCTCACTCCTGGATACCTGGTGTTCCCTAGATTCTATGGCACGAAACTAAATATTTTCTGTATTTTCTTATTTTTCTGACTTTTATATATAGGGTGGGGGGAAAGGAGGTTTACAGTTGTAAGTATACAGAACACGAAGTTTATTCTTTTCTTATTATTTATTGTTTTATTTTCCCTACAAACAACTGCAAACCTACTTTTGTCCCACCCTGTATATTATATTACTATGTCTTCTCAATAAATCAGAGGTAGGGAGGACATATCCCAGCTTCCTTGTAAGACACTGGCAAAGTGACTATTATGTGTCAGGTTCTAGCAAGGTAAAGAAAACACACATAATCCCAGCTTTGGGCCAAGAGTCTAGTGGGAAAAACCGATGCAATGAGTAAATGTGAAATTAAAAATTGTTGTTACCTTTAAAACAGAAAGTTCAGAATGATATAGAGGGCATATAATTAGGGAACTTCATTCAGAGTGGGAAGGCATAAAAAAGTCTGTATTAAGAAATGATAGTCAAAACCTAGTAACTTCAAATCAATTCTCATGCTTCCAATGTGTTCAACCACAGTGCTCTCAGGGAAGTTTTCACCGACCTCCATGAATAAATAAAAACCCACTATCGGACACTCTCAACACTATGAACAATTTTTCAAAGCACCTACCACAGCTGTATTTTTCATTTGCTTGAATTAATTCCTGACTCTTCACTAGACTGTAAGTTCCATAAGGGCACAGACTTTTGTGTGATAATTGGTGTTTCTCAGGCAATAAGAAGAGCAGTAGTGCCCTGACTGGGGTGGCTAAGCTGGCTGGAGCGTCATCCCATACACAAAAAGGTTATGGGTTCGATTCCCAGTCAAGGCACATGACTGGGTTGTGGACTTGAAGCAACCAACCAATGTCTCTGTCTCTGTCTCTCTACCTCCTCTCCCTCCCCTTTCTCTCTAAAATCATTAAAAACATCTTTGGGTAAGGATAAAAAAAATTAAAAGGAATAGCAGCATAGATATAATAGGTGTTCATTAAAAATGTATTCAAAGAAAGAAACAAGAAAGGAAAGTCTATGTCTCATTCTTCAAAGAGTCTATTGTATTCTTAAGGAGACAAATTAATCCATATGAAACACACAGTAAATACGTCTCAATGTATGCAGCTCTATTGGAAACCTTCTAGAAGTTCTGAAAAGGGAAAAGCCATGCCAACTGCCATAATTTTTGCAAGCGCTGGAACTTGACGTAGATCTAAACTATGTTAGGATCTATGAACACTCAAGCTTTCCTAATTTACAGCTTAGAAGCAAATTTCTAAATGAAGGCACAAAGAAACATTGACCTCTACCCTAGATAAGTACTATATTTATAAAATTATATTACATCTTAAAAAAACTGTATTACATTTGTAATAAAACTGTAAATAAATAGTTTAATAAGAAGTGATAGCCACACTATCTCATCTTTTTCATGTTTAATTCTTCATGACAGTCAAGTAAATGCATGGGTGGTGTTGTGTTTTTTAACTAGTGATCTGTAAGAATAAGAAAGCATTAGAAAAAGGAATAGAAAATGTTGATCTGCTAAAGTGAATTTTAAATATAGAAACTTTTGTCATTTGGCAATCATAGTTTCATTTGTCACAATGTTCATACAGCAATAATTGAGGTTTTCGAGTATTTTTTAATATATTTTATTGATTATGCTATTACAGTTGTCCCATTTTTTTCTCCCCTTTACTCCCCTCCACCCTGTACCCCACCTCCCACCAGCATTCCCCCACCTTGTTCACGTCCATGGGTTGTACATATAAGTTCTTTGGCTTCTCCATTTCCTATACTATTCTTAACCTCCTCCTGTCTATTTTGTACCTGCCGTTTATGCTTCTTATTCCCTGTACCTTTTCCCCCATTCTCCCTGCTCCCCTTCCCCACATATAACCCTCCATGTGATCTCCATTTCTGTGATTCTGTTTCTGTTCTAGTTGTTTCCTTTGTTTTTGTTTTAGGTTCAGCTGCTGATAGTTGTGAGTTTGTTGTCATTTTACTGTTCGTATCTTTGATCATCTTCTTTTTCTAAGTCCCTTTAACATCTCATTTAATAAGGGCTTGGTGATGATGGTCTCTAACTTGACCTTATCTGTACTTCCATTCTAAATAATAGCTTTGCTGGATAGAGTAATCTTGGATGTAGGTCCTTGCCTTTCATGACTTGGAATACTTTTTTCCAGCCCCTTCTCGCCTGCAAGGTTTCTTTTGAAAAATCAGCTGACAATCTTATGGGAACTCCTTTGTATGTAACTGTCTCCTCTTCTCTTGCTGCTTTTAACATTCTCTCATTATCTTTAACCTTGGGAAATATAATTCTGATGTGCCTTGGTGTGTGCTTCCTTGGGTCCAACTTCTTTGGGACTCTCTGAGCTTCCTGGACTTCCTAGAAGTCTATTTCCTTTGCCAGACTGGGGAAGTTCTCCTTCATTATTTGTTTAAATGTTTTCAATTTCTTCCTCTTCTTCTTCTCTTTTGGGAACCCCTATAATTTGGATATTGGAACATTTAAGGTGTCCTGGAGGTTACTAAGCCTTTCCTTATTTTTTCTGAATTCTTGTTTCTTCATTCTGTTCTGGTTGAATGTTTATTTCTTCCTGGTCCAAATCAGTGATTTGAGTCCCGGTTTCCTTCCTGTCACTGTTGGTTCCCTGTATATTTTCCTTTATTTCACTTTGCATAGCCTTCACTTCTTCCTCTATTTTTTGACCATACTCAACCAATTCTGTGAGCATCCTGATTTCCAGTGTTCGGAACTCTGCATCTGATAAGTTGGCTATCTCTTCATTGCTTAGTTCTATTTTTGGAGCTTTGATCTGTTCTTTCATTTGGACCATATTTTTTTCTCTTGGTACACCTGTTATGTAGTAAGAGGCAGAGCCTTAGGTATTCACCACTGTGGGGCAACCCATGTTGTTGCATTGTGGTGCTGTACATGGGGGAGGAGTCCGAGAGGGAAAATATCATTTGCCTGGCTTTCAGCCAGCTTTCAGTCACGTTCCCCGCTACCCACAAGCAAACTGGGCCCTTCTGGTGCTAATTCCTGAGTATAGGGTTTATGTATATTCTAGGACCCTGTGGGTCTCTTCAACGAACTAGCCTGAAGCTGGGAGTTTCTCCAGCTGCCACCACACCCCCACAGGATTTTTCAGTCAGAGGTTTTGAGGCTTTATTTCCACGCACTGGTACCCTGGGTTGTGTGGCCTGTCTTACTCCTCAGTTGTTCCTCTTAATTCTTCCGCAGGGACCACCTGCTCCACCAGCCGCTGCCTCGCCTACCCCATCCTTCAGCCCCCGCCTTGCCATAAGTTCTCTCTCTGCCCAGCTGCCCGTCTCCACCGCTCCTACCAGTCTGGATGAATGTTTCCTCTTTAATTCCTTGGTTGTCAGACTTCCATACAGTTTGATTTTCTGGCAGTTCTGGTTATTTTTTGTTTTTAAATGTGTTGTTGTCCTTCTTTTGGTTGTGTGAGCAGGCAAAGTATATCCACCTACGCATCCTTCTTGGCCAGAAGTCTCAAATATTTAAACATAACAATTACAGTACATACTTTTGCAAAAGAAACAATTACAGATGTTTGTTTTCCTTTACACTTTTAAAACACATCCAATTTATACATATATGGACCATAAAATTTAGAACCATCAACTCTCACTGAAAAATTACGTTGTTTAATTTTTATTAACTGTTAAAACAATTTAAAAGCAAAGGAGACAAAGTTTTTCTTTCTCACATTAACTTTAAGGACTCACAAAATTCAGTTAAATCTACTAAATTATCTATTTAATTCTGCTGAAAGTGTATATTAAAACTGTCACAATAGCTTCCAAAAGATTTGAAATAGAGATCAGTTTCCTTATCAAAACACTTTTTATAAGTCACAGTTACTATAATTTTTCTCTTAACTTGTACAGAATATTTTTTGGCAATTACAAAGATAAAAATAAAAAGTTTAAGACCTAAGTTAAGCACACCAAAAATGTTAAACACATATTTTAAAAGGGAAGTAAGCAGAATGTATAAAAACCACTATAAGAAGAAATGAGGCTATAATAAGCTAAATCAGCAAGTTAAATGTGTGTTAGAAGGTCCTAAGATCCAGACAGATAGATAGAAAAAATTTAGACTCCCTTTTCTTTCCTCTTGCTTATATCTGATATCAGTTTTCAAATTGATGAATGTGTAGTCATGACTCAAATGTCAGAACACCACCTACGCAATCTGGCTAACACACAACTCTAGTGGCTCTTTGTATATTGAGCTGTCCTTAAAAATAACTTGTACTCTAAGAAAACGTCACAGAATATACTTGTTTACTTAAGGTTTTGTTTACTTGTTTGTCTGTTTAGATTTAACAAAGTATCTTGAAGTATGCATACTTCAATTTCAATTTAATTCATGTCTCTCAGTCTAAGTTATAACCAAGGTGGGGGTAATTATTATCATTATTTAGGGCTTTAATTAAAAGACCACTGAGATTCATTTTTAAGCAATACATTGTGACACTATACCAATGACTGTGCTTAAAATATAAAAAGACAAAGAATCTGCTTTAAATGGTCTGAATCATTACATATTGTCTCCTGAAGGGTCTTCTAGAATGATCCCTTTTCAATACTTCTTACCAGTACTGTCAGTAGAAATGTACCATCTATTTCTCTCTGTCATTTGGTCTAATTCTTAGAAATAAAGCGTTTTTGTGTATGAATAAACTTGGAAAACTAATAAAAACACTCAACTGTTATAACAGTAATAATAATAAAAATGTTCAAATCAGAATGTTAGTTTAACAACTAGCTGAAGAAAAACCCTTGTTACTAAAATTCAATAACCAACTAACGTGAAATACTTTGGCACTAATCATATGGTCGATATTATGACAGACTTCATAGGAAGGCCTCACACAGAGGAGCAGTACACACTCTATTACTACTGTTTCAGTATTTCCCTGATTCTGGTTGCTTCGATGACATCACCATCAGCACACACACACTGCTTGGATGTTACACATAGAAATGACTACTAATCTGTTCAAAATATCATTAATATCATCCTGATTTGAGAAAATATGCTAATTTTGTAAAAAGCAACTGCTATTTATTGACCATTTACCGTGTAGCAAGTTATTGTAATACATGTTTTCTATCCATTTCTCAACGTTCATATGAAGTTCTGAAGTACTATTTTTCATTCTCATTTTACAAATGAAGAAACTGAGCTAAAGAGACTAGATGCCGTTTATGTGTTATTCGGAAACTTAAAAATCATCTAGTGCCATGTAATGAACTATCTGCTTCTTGTATCGGATATAGTCACAGGCAGAAAATAAAAGGGGGAAAACAACCTTCAATGAGCTCCCACTTCATGTAATATTTTATAAACCTCCCCTCATTCCAACCTTAAAACAACATTTTGAGGAAGTTATTAGCTCTACCTCACAGAGCTAGACAACAGCCTCACATAAGTCATTTGCCTGAGTGGTAACACAAGAAGCTAGAATTAGAACCAGGATTCGATCTCTGAGTTGGCTGACTTCTATCAAATTTTCTTTCCAGCAAGTTACACTGCTAGTTTGACCAGAAGTTTTCAGTTCTTTTAATTCTGAGTGTTTCAATGACATTCTTTATTTTACTCAACAATTTTTCTTAAAATAAGGTACTAAAAAATGCTGGTGTAAAAATGGAAGGGAAGAGGATTTGCTTTATGGAAAGGGATATTACAAAAACAATAGTGCCACTATTTTGAGAAATGGCTTTATTGCTCCATTAACATACTGTTCTCTGAAGAATGTGGAAAAAAAAAAAAACATCATCAGGTCTATACATACCACATATTAAAAACTACTTTTAATTAGAATGTTGTAAATGTATTAGTTAAGCTAAATCCATCTTTGAGTAATAACTTTTCACTTGTTAAATAAGTATTTATTTGTATTACTTTAGTGGGTTAATTTTTTTACTATAGTTGAGACAGTTTCTAAATATAAAGTAGGTCAATTGAATGCTTCATCCCTACATAAATAGCATGTGACACTCATAAATCCGCTGCTGACATTTGCATTTTTCCATTACAATACATATTAAAGGGGGAAAGCAAGTGAGCCTCCAATTTAGCTGGAATCTTCCAACAACGATAAAAATGTGGTAGGAAAGGGAATGATTCAGAGAGAGAAGAAATTGTCCCACTGGGGTTGGGTGTGGGGAGATCAGATCTTGAACGATTTCTCAGCAAGATTTCCATTAAATTTCACGCGCAATATGAGGCACTTTAATTAAAATCTCCATATATTTACTAATATATGAGTTTTCCTTCTTACATGTTATTATTTCCATGATTAACAGTGGACTTACAGATAGCCTCATATAATGTTTAAAAGGCACATACTTTATCAGTGGAAGTTTTTGATTCAAAAGCACCCTGTGATGTAAGTGATCAGCCAAAGTAGGTTCAGGTACCTCTTCACTACTGCCACCACCTTGAAGAGACTGTCATTCACTCCTCTGTAAGCAGTTGAGGTCTAATTAAAACTGCACGTAGCCCTGGCCAGTTTGCTCAGTTGGCTGGAGCATCTTCCTATACACCAAAATGCTGTGGGTTTGATTTCTGGTCAGAGCGTGTATGGGAGGCAACCTATCAATGTTTATCTCTGATGCATGTGTGTGTATGTCCGTCTGTCCGTCTTCCTTCATCCCTCTCCCTTCCTCCCCCTTCCCTCCCTACCTTCCTTCCTCTAAATCAGTAATAAAAAATATCCTCAGGTGAAGACTAAAAAAATTTTTAACTGCATCTAAATTTGGGGTTTTTAAAGTGTTTTGCAATAAACTTTTTAAAATTTTGAATCATTTTAGATTTACAGAAAAGTAAAAGTAGTACAGAAAATTGTACCCCACACCTCATTTCCTTATTCTTAACATCTTACATTAGCATGATAGTTGTCATAATTAATAAATCAATATCTATATTTTATTATTAACTAAAGTGAATACTTTACTTAGAGTTGCTCAGTTTTGGTTTTTTTACCTAGTATTTTCCAGGATCCTATCCATAATACTATATTACATTTAGTCCTCTGTAGGGAACCAATCCGAATGGCAGTGGCAAATGTAGCCCAGCCTTGATTCAGAAAACCGGCAGGCACAAGGCGGCACACAGGAGTCAGGACCACGGATAGGCTTTCCGTGGGGAACCAGGCCTGCATTGTACCTAGCCTGCTTTGAGGCTTGCTTTTGCTAAAACTGCCTCACCCTGAATTAAAACAGTAAATGTTTAATGCCTATCTTTGAAGTAACTTCCTAAAGTCTGTGCTAATGCTCCCAAGGATAGAGTATAACCAGTTCAACCACTTTTTCCCTTGCATTTGCAATGTTCTTTTATTTGTTATCTGTAAGAAGTAATCAGCAACATCCATTCCTTTGTTATCTGTAAAAAGTAATCACCTAAAGCAAACCTGAGCATAATGAATGAGAACCTTCTTTGATGTATGCTACTAGAAAGCAATAAAAGCCTGTCCAGGCAAGGGTTGGGGGGCTCTCTCACTCAGAGTGGCCATACCATCCCTTTTTCTCCACAGGACTTCTGCAGCCCGTGTGAATTTGTCTGTTGCATCCACAGCACCACGGACCCCGCTGGTCGGAGTCTGCATCAGTCCTCATGTCTTATTAGGGTCCTTTAGATTGTGACCATTTCTTGATTCTTCTTCCTTTTGATGACTGTATTAGTTTCCTGGAGTCACTGTAACAAATTACCACAAACTAGGTGGTTTAAAACAAGAGAAATGTGTTCTCTCATAGTTCTTAAGGCTAGAAATCTGAAATCAAGGTGTTGGCAGAACTAAGCTCTCTCTGAAGGCTGTATAAGAGGAATCTTTTCTGGCCTCCTGTAGCTCTGATGGTTGCTAGGAATCTTGGCTTTCCTTGGCTGTAGATGCATCACTCCAATCACTGCCTCTGTCTTCCAGTGGTCTCCTCTGTGTGTCTATGTGTATCCAAATTCCCTTCTTCTTATAAGGATACCAGTCAGTAGATTAGGGCTCACCCCAATCCAGTATGACCTTATCTTAACTATATTTCAGATGCAAAGATCCTACCCAAATGAGGTCACATTCACAGATATTGGGGGCGGGGGAATAGGACTTGAACACATCTGCATGGGGGACACAATTCATCCTGCAACAATGACCGTGACAGTTTTTGGAGGAGTAATGTACTTTGGTGTCCTATAGGATGTCTCTCAATAAGGGTCTGTCCAATGTTTTTCTCTTGATTAGACTGGAGATACAGGTTTTGGAGGGAAGACCACAGAATATGTGCCATTCTCATCACATCTGTGATTAGCATGACCTACCATTGTTTATGCTAACCTTGGTCACTGACTGAGGCAGCATTTGTTAGGTTCTTCCACTTAAGTGACTTCCCTCATCACCACTAGACAGGCCTCTTTGGAAGGAAGTCATTATATGCAGCCCACTCTTAAGGAATACAGAATTCTGCTCCACCTCGTTGAGGAGAGAGTATCTGCATAAATTATTTTGAATTCCTCTGTATGGGAAATTTATGTATACTCCACCATTTATTTATTGATCTTGTGCTTTTTAAATTGAACTGAAGAGATGAAAAAACAAACAGTAGGGTTCAGATTCATCAAACAGAAACTCCTGATTATTCATCCCCTGTAAAACTCCTATTTCAGGTGGTTCAGAAAAGATCTGAGTTAAGCTTCCACTGTGTGCTTGGTATAAGAGGGAGTGGGGGAGGGAGGAAGAAGTGAGTGGGGAGCAGGGAGGAGGAAGAGAGAGAGAGAGAGATCAGGGCATGAGAGAGATCCCAGCCCTTAACAAAAACCTTGGCTAACACCACCAAAAAATGATCAGAATTTTAAAAAGTAAACATTACCTAAGAAGTTCAAATCTTCACAGTAGCAAAAAGTTGAGTACAGATTCTCAGAAGCAGTAGAGTATCACTGTTAGCATTTTCTCCCAGGATAATAATAAAAGTTTAACTTTTTCTGCCAATTTGATTCTCAACTGAACACACTTCAGGGAATAAGAAGTCGAGACAGACATCTCACCTACCCCAACCCCTCCCTACTGCCCAGTAATTTTTTTTTTAAATCTCTACTTTTATACAATCAGCCTTAAGGGTTATTATTTGCTGATATTCTATGCACCTTAGTGCAAAGTTTCCAAAATTAAACCTTGTGTCACTAACTGGTACAAACACCACTGAGGAAATTAGCATCATATATGATCCATTTTTTATTGTTAAATATCCTTTTTCCATAGGAGTGCCGAGAGCTAAATTAGTACAGTTGAACGTGTTTCACAGAGGCAAACAGATAAAGAGCTACCTGGGCCTGATGAAGCCCAGCTGGGTAGAAAGACAGGAAAATGTGTTCTAAAATTATCTGTAATAAAATAAAAACTCTTGAAATCAAATTTCATTATGATGTATTAAATGGCCTCTAAAAATAGTAAATCATAAAACCTTGCAGGTACAGTGAGAGCTCTAACCCACAACTGAGCTATAACATTTTAATATTTAACTACCCTGTTGCCACATAACTATCTTCCTCTGTGTTACCTTGAGCAAAGGACTTCAAGCAGTAAGCAAATACTGCAGGTGATTCACTCTGTACTTTCAGTACAGTTCCTTAAGAGGATCAATGGTTTCCAAACTGTATGATGTATTTTTATAAATGGTTACAACCTACAAAGTGAGATATGTCACCTTTAAGCAGCTGCTGTACTGACTTCACCCCACTTTTCTAAATCATAAATACATCTCCCTAAGGTTAGTACAACTAAAATGCTTAATTGCTAAAATATACAGGACTTTTCTCGGCAATGCAGTTTTGTTTAAATGAAGGTTAAAGAAAGCTTTCTACCACATTATAATACACATTCTTATATCACCCTTCCCAGACATTTTATTAAAAAAAAAATACTACACACCTCAACATCTTCTCCTCCTGTCTGCCATACTACTTAAGCACGGGTTATTTTAATAAGAGGACAAGAGGTACCCTACCTTGTCAAGGATTATTCATTATTTCAATTTGTTTGTTCTATTTTAGCAAGATGCGGTTTTACAGGTCTAGCATAACGGTTACACGGGAGCAGGTGCTTTGCTCTAATAGAATGCTTTGTACACTGTGTTAGGTATCGAAGTGTACCGAGTTCAACATGTATAGCTTTATAAGCCCAAGGAAAGTTCGTGACTGGGTAGATAAGGTGAAACTCTCAAATCATTCTTAACTGCTCCTTATTCCTTAGAATAAGTAGTTATTCTAAACCACTTAACATTTTGTTGACAGAAATAAAAATGTACTCCTTTCACAATAGCATCTTTGTGTATCTTCAAAAAGTAGAGGCAATCCAAAGGTGCTGTTAGAAAGTAATGCAATGAAGAACTCAAACAAACAAAAACCAATTCCAGTAACTATCAACATTTGTCTGACTACAAAAAACAACTGATTTTCAGTAGGTACTCCTACAAAGAAAACAATTCCCTGGCACTTCAACCAACTCACAGAAGATCTAGAACAAAAACTTTCTTGAAAACCTTCCCATCTTTCCATTTTTTAGGAAAAAAAGGAAAAGCATATTTAGGAAAAGAGCACATTACAGACAATGTAAGAACAGCAAAGCATAAAGTTCAGGAGAAGCTAGATGAGGGTTGGGTCCAGAGAACAAAATCTCCCTCAAAGGACTGAACCAATGCAGGCAAGCTAGAGCTCTTTAGAAATGTGCAGTGGGAAAGAGAGGCATCAAAAGGATATTTATAGTACAAGGTGGCAAGAAGACAGAATGCAAGGTGTGTGCCCTCAGGCTTCAAGCTGTGATGCAAGAGTGAGGGAGCCAGAAGGGAAACGAGCAAAGACAAGGGACAGCTTGGTGCCTTTAGGAAACCACCAGCAGTGCAGTTACTGAAGAATGACTTAAGAGGTAGAAAGTGAGGAGGGATGAAGCTGGAGATAAAACGAGAATGCATAAAGTTACATTTATATCAAATTGTTAGACCAAAATTCAGTTTACTTACTGTATCTGTGTAACTGCTAGTCATATATACTAAGATTACATTTGCTTTTTTATTCAACCTTTTGTATTTTTTTAGAGTTAAAATGATCTCACTCTCAACACCTAGGTCTCCTATATATATACCTTTATTAATTTCATTCCTTTATTCTCGCCACAGTGAAGTCTCCTTTCAATATATTTAAACACTATCATTTTTATCTGTCAGCAGGCATCTCTCCCCAGTCCTCATACTACGTTCCTGTTAGGATCGGAACTGGCTACTCCCTAGGCCTCCTACAGTCTCATCGTGGATCCAAATTCGACACTATCCTGCTCATTACCTTCAACTTTCTCCTGTCTTAGATCCTTGTTTCCTAAGTCTCCCTCCTTCTTACTTTTACTTTTTTATCTTTGAAGAGCATATACTTCCGGAACTTCCTGAGAAAGAGTATAAAAAAGTTAATTTTACATGACTGAAAGGTGTTTACTGTACCTATACAGATGATCATAGGAGTTTATTTTGGTTTCAAATTCTATACTGCAAATTACATTTGCCCCAGAATTTGGAAGGCATTCTTCTTTTCTTCAGTGTTGCTGCTGAGATATTAGGGCCATTTTGTTTCTCAATCTTTTATATAGTTTTTTTTTTTAAACTTTCTCTAGTCCTGGAGTTGGAGGATTTTCATTTTTCCCTGGTGTTCTGAAATTTCATCAATACATAGGTAAGGGTGTTTTTTAAAAATTCAGTGTAGTAGGAAGTCAATAGACTTTTCAACTTTGAAAATCACTGTCCTTAAAATATAGGAAATCTTCCTGAGTTATTTCTTTGATAGTCCCTTCACCACATTTTTCTTTTTCTAAAATATTCAATTGCTCAGAATAGGACCTCTTAGACTGAGTCTCTAGTTTTTTGTCTTTTCTCTTTTGTTTTTCGCTTCCTTGTCGTGGGGTATGTCGGTCCTGCCGTAAACCCGTGGGTGACCGTAACCGAATGCGTGAAGAATCTCACACTGAGACACGCGGGGGGAAAGAATCCGGGGCCACGTGGCTAGATTCCTCTCGTCCCAGGAAAAAAGCCTCGAGCGTGGCTTAGCCGGGTTTTTATTGGAAAGCTCCCGATATAGCAAAATGGGAATGGCTATTCATTAGCAATGCAAGATGTTCCGGGCAACCATTAGCATAATCCCTTGGTTCCGGGGGAAGGGTCCCAGCAAGTAACAAGTCCTAGGAAGTAAATTAATCCAATTTCTCTTAAAGGAATTCCTTTTTCCAAGAGCATGATTTTTACGCAGGCCCGCACGGGAGTGTTAATTTCCACGGA
>PVJI01026776.1:0-18553 GCA_004026765.1 Micronycteris hirsuta | reverse complement strand
ATAGTATAAGCTGTGTTGAGTGTTGACCTAGAATGTATTTTCAACTAGGTGGACATAAACCCAGCATAAGAGACAGCTGGCCTCCATCACACTGTGGTGTCCATCAAAGGGTCCCTATCCTAGCATTAGTGATAGCTGGCCTTGGCTCACAGCATACACTTTCCCAAGTGCCAACAAGTCTAGCACAAGCACCAACCACTCACAGGTCACTTCGTAGTGTGCACTAGTGGCTCCTAGCCAAGCACAAATTACAGCTGACCTTGGCCTGCACTAGAGCCCCTCCCAAGAGCCTCTAGAACCAATAACCTGGTAGCCAGCTTAGGACCACAGCAGAGCCCTACACAACCAGCTCCACATGTCATTCATAGGAGGGTAGGTTCACCTTCCACCAAAGTAATGCTACAGCAACTCCCACTCCATGAGGTCAGCCCCTGCAAAATAGCTTTTCCTCCATAGTCATGGCAAACACACCCATTCATTCTGAGGTCAAACCTACGCACTGAAGTGTCAAGAGCAATCAAGGCTCGCTATAACAGGAGGACACACACAATCCACATCAGGGTCACTCCTGGAGCACTCAGCTTTGGTGATCAAGGAGACCAAGCCACTGGGCCTCTCAGGGCATTGACTACATAAGGCCACCATACAGGACTGGAAGGTGTAGAAGATCTACCTAATATAGAGAAACAAACATAGGGAGTCAGTCAAAATGAGAAGACAAAGAAACATGTTCCAAATGAAAGAATAGGACAAAACTCCAGGGAAAGGACTAAATGAAATAGAGACAGTCAATCTATCAGATACAGAGTTCAAAACACTGGTTATAAGAATGTTCAATGAACTTAGGGGAAGAATAGATGAATTCAGTGAGAACATCATCAAAGAGTTAGAAACCACAAAAAGAACCAGTCATAAATGTAGAATACAATAACTGAAATAAAGAATGCACTAGAGAAAATTGACAACAGAAGAGATAAAGCCGAAGAGTGAATCAGAAATCTGGAAGACATAGTATCAGAAAACAACAAATTGGAACAATAAACAGAAAAAAGAAACTTAAAAAAGAAGATCATTTAAGGGACTTCTGGGACAACATCAAGTGTACCAGCATTTGCATCCTAGAGGTACCAGAAAAAGAGGAGAAAGAACAAGTTATTGAAAACCTATTTTAAAAAAATAATGACTGAAAACTTCCCTAACTGGACAAAGGAAATAGGCATACATGTTCAGGAAGAGCAAAAAGTTCCAAACAAGATAAAAAGACCCATACCAAGATACATCGTAATTAAAATATCAAAGGTTAAAAGAGAATACTTTTTTAAATCCATACCTGAGGACATTCTTAGAGAGGAAGGGACAAAGAGAGAAGGGGGAGTAACATCAATGTGAGAGAAACATCAGTTGGCCTCCTCTCACACACCCCCTAACTGGGGACCAAACCTACAACCTAGGCAAAGGTCCTGACCGACAATCAAACCCACGACCTTTTGGTTAATGTGATGACACTCACACTCCAACTAATTGAGATACATTTCCCAGGGTAAGAGAGAATCTTAAAAGCAGCAAGAGAATAGCAGTTCATTACATGAAAGGGAGCTCTAATAAGACTATCAGCTGGGTTTTCAACAAAGCTTAGCGTGAAAAGAAAAGATTAGCATGAAATATTCAGTAATGGAAAGCAAGAACTTACAATAAATATTACTCCACCCAGTAGGACAATAATTTAGAATCTCAGAGAAATAAAGAGTTTCCCAGAGAAGAAAAAGATAAAGGAGTTCATCACCACTAGACCAGTATTACAAGAATTTTTTTATACTCACCCAAGAATATGCTTATTGATTTTACAGAGAGTGGAAGGGAGGGAGAAAAAGACAGGGAGAAAAACATTGATGTGAAAGAGAAACATCAATTGGTTCTCTTTCATGCACATCCCAACCAGGGACCGAACCTGAAACCTAGACATGTGTCATGGCTGGAAATTGAACCTGCAAACTTTTGGTTTATGGAATGAGGCTCGAACCAACTGAGCCACACCAGCCAAGGCTCAAGAAATTTTAAAGGGACTTCTTTAATTAGAAAAGAAGAGATAAAAAATATAAAAGAACAAATATAGGAAAGAAAAAAAATCGTAACAGACAAAGGTGAGCAAAAACAGTGGATTGACCAGTTATACAGCTAGTACCAAGGTTAAAGACAAAAGCAGGAAGAACAAACAAAACCCCAAGTGAGCAGAAGGAAGGAAATAATGAAGGTCAGAAAAGAAATAAAAACATAGTGGCAAAAAAATAAAAAAGATAAATGAAACCAGGAGGTTGTTCTGTGAAATATTAAACACAATTGACAAACTTTTCACCAGACTCATTAAAAAAAAGATGAGACCCAAATAAATGAAATCAGAAATAAAAGAGAAATGATGACTTATACAACAGAAGTACTGAGAATTATGAAGAAATATTACAATAATTTCTGTACCAACAATGTGACAACCAGGAAGAAATTAATGAGTCCCCAGAAACAGAAATGTCCAAGGCTGAATGAGGAAAATACAGAAAATTGGCCTAGAACAGTAACTACCAGTGATATCAAATCAGGTATGAAAAAACTTCCAACAAACAAAAGCTCTGACCAGATGGCTTAACAGGAGAATTTTACCAAACATTCAAAGAGAATTAATACCTACTCTTCTCAAACTGTTCTAAAAATTTAATAAGAAGGAAGGTTTCCAAGCTCATTTAATTAGGTCAGCGTTACTCTGATACCAAACCAGACTGAGACACTCCCCCAAAAATTATGGGTCAATATCCCTAATGAACATAGATGCAAAAATCCTTACCAAAAAATAAGCAAACTGAAATTAGCAGTACAGTAAAAATCATACACTATAGTGAAGTAGAATTTATTTCTGGGATGCAAGGCTAATATAATATCCATAAACCAATTAACATAATATAACACACTAACATAATGAAGGATAAAAGTCATATATCCTATCATAGATGCAGAAAAACATTTGACAAGTCCAATGTTGATTTATAAGAAAAACTGCCAGCTAAATGGGGATAGAGGGAGCACATCTCAACATAAATAAAGGCCATGTCCAGGAAGTGCAGGAAGTCCCACAAACTCACAGCTAACATCACACTCAATGGGGAAAAGCTTTCCTCTAAGATCAGGAACAAGACCAAGATTTTCACTTTCATCACTGTTATTCAACATAGTATTGAAAATCTTAGCCATAGCAATCAGAAGCAAAAAATAAAAGGGTTTCAAATTGTAAAGGAGGTAGTAAAACCATCATTTTCAGATGCATAATACTATATATAAAGAACCCTAAATATTCCACCAGAAAACCATTAATACTAAGAAATGAATTCATCAAAGTACCAAGATACAAAATCAGAAGATACAATGTCAGAAGACTATGACATTGAAGAAACAAAGTGAAGATACAAATGGAAGAATATATTGTGTTCATGGATAGAAAGAATTAACATAATTAAAGTGCCCATACCGCCAAAGCAATCTGTGAAAATCAGTAAAATCCATATTAAAATACCAATGTCATTTTTTCATAGAACTATAACAAATAATCCTAACATTTGTATGGAACCATAAAAGGCTCTGAATAGCCAAAACAATCTTGAGAAAAAAGAACAGAGCTGGAGGTATCATGCAGATATCAAACTATACCAAGAGGCTATAGTAATCTAAATAGCATGGTACTGGTATAAAATCAGAGACAGACATCAATGGAGCAGATAAGTAGTCCAGAATTAAACCCATGCCTAGTTGGTTAATTCGTCTATGACAAAGGAGGCAAGAATATACAATGGGACAAAGATAGTCTCTTCAATAAATGGTTTTGAGGAAACTGGGTCAGATACATGCAAAAGAATCTCTTTCTTACACCATATAAAAGGATAAATTCCAAATGTATTAGACTTAAATACAAGACCCAAAATCATAAGTCTCCTTGAAGAAAATTTAAGAAGTAAACTGATATTGCCCTTACTATTTTTGTATATGTCTCTTCAGGTAAAGGAAACAAAAATAAATAAATAAATAAACAAATGGGACTATATCAAACCAGAGAGTTTTTTCCTAATAAAGGAAACCATCAACAAAATGAAAAGACGACCTACTAAATGAAAGAAGATATTTGTCAATGATATGTTCAATAAGGGGTTAATATCTACAATGTATAAGAAATCCATGCAACAAAAACAATAAGATTAAAAAATGGGACGAGGACCTAAATAGACACTTTTCCAAAAGGACATACAGATAGCCAATACACATATGAAAAGGTGCTCAACACCACTAATCATCAGAGAAGTGCAAATTAAAACCACATGAGATATCACCTCACACCTGTCAAAATAGCTATCACCAATAAATCAACAAACAACAAGCATTGGAGAGGATGTGGAGAAAAGGGAACACTCGTGCATTGTTGGCAGGGTTGTAAATTGGTGCAGCCACTATGCGAAACAGTATGGGGTTCCTCAAAAAATTAAAAATAGAACTACCATATGACCCAGCATCCCGCTTCTGGGAATCATCCAAAGAAATGCAAAACACTAATTCAAAAAGGTGTATGCATCCTCGTATTCATTACAGCATTGTTTACAATAGCTAAGACATGGAAGAAAACTTGTTTCCATAGATAGATGAATGGATAAAGAAGAGGCGCTACCTACATGCAATGGAATGTTACTCAGGAATAGAAAAGAACCAAATATTGTCAATTGTAGCCACATGGATGGGTCTAAAAGATATTATGCCTATGAAATAAGTTGAGTAGAGAAAGACAAATACCATATGATTTCACTTATGTGTGGAATATAAAAAATAAAATGAACAAACTCAACATAAACACATTCATAGATACCCAGAACAAAGTGATGATTGTCACATGGGAGGGTTTTGAGTGACATGAGAGAAAAAGGTAAAGGGATTAAGGTGAGCCAATTTCCAGTTATAAAAACAGTCACAGGGATGCAAACTACAGCATAGGGAATATCGTAATATTGAAATAACTATGTATGGTGTCTAATGGATACTAGACTTACTGGGGTGATCACTTTGTGAGATATATAAATGTCTAATCACTAAGGTATACACTTGAAGCTAATATAACATTATATCTCAACTGTAATTGTTAAATTTTAAAAACATTTTAATAAGCTATTTTTCTGGAAAAAATAATATTTTAAAAAGGGAAAAGTTTTAGTCACAGAATAGAAATAGATTCCTGACCAAGAAGAATTTAAGTATAGATGTTTGTATCTAGCAATGTATTTATTTTAAAAAAATATTGTATTCATATCTTTGTAATGCTGAATGAGGAGTATCTAGTTTAAGTAGACACAGAATTCTATCAATTTCCATTGCTGGAAAAAATAAAACACACCTGCAGAATTTCTCTAGTCTTTTGTAAAATCAGGGCTACCCAGTTCATGAGCATAATAAAACTGATAAATTAAAAAGTAAACTATTTCAGTTTGTCCTGTTTTAACTACTTTTAGAACTTCCATTCTCTTGGTCTTAACTTTTCTTTTCCCTCAAGGCTATAGAAAGGAACTTAATACTCTGACATGATTTTAAACTTTATGATGTGCTTTGATTAGGCCTTTTATTTTTCAAAGCTGGCAGTCGCACTTGAAGGAAATCAGGTGATGTCTGTGGCATACAAACGTTTAGACCTCCTGCACCATCTAGTTGAAGGCTGTGTGTCACAGAACAGAAATGCACCTAGTGAATGTGAAAAAAGAAGTACAGACTGAACAGAAGGTAGGAGGGTATGTCCTGGCCGGTGACCAGACCAGGTGTGTGGTTCACATCCTGCCTTATTTTTAACACTCTGCCTAGAGTTCTTCTCAGTCTGTCACTTTCTTCATCACGAATATAGTATTAATTAACTAACACAAGGGCTGAATTGATTGAGCATTAATTAGCCATTTTGGCTTACAACATGTGGCCAGACACATGAATCTGAAAATAAATGGAAAAGAAAAAGGGAAAAATGCACAGCACTTTGATAATGTCATCCAATTCTATTATTAAGAAACTGTTGCCCACACTAATACGTGCCAGTTTAATTCTATCCCAAAGTGTTCGTGGCATATGTTTGGCAAACAGCAATAAGTTTTCCAGTTTCCCATCAAGACTGGAAGGAAACTTTAAAGGAAAATTAAGAATAGAATTATCATGTGACCCAGCCACCCATTTCCTGGGTATCTACCTGAAAAATTTGAAAACATTTACTCCAAAGATATAGGCACCCCTATGTTCACTGTAGCATTATTCAATGTGGCCCAGACATGAAAACAACCAAAGTGTTTCTCAACAGATGATTGGATAAAGAAGTTGTGGTACATATATACAGTGGAATACTACTCAGCCACAGAAAAGATGAAATACTGTCATTTGTCTCACCATAGATGGATTTTGAGAATATCATGCTAAGAAGATAAGTCAGATAGAAAGAAGGTAAGTAAAACATGATTTCTGTCATATGTGGGATATAAAACTGAAAACAACAAATGAACAAACCAGACAAAGACACAAAAACTTATAGACACAGACAACAGTACGGTGGTTACCAGCGGGAAAGAGGATTGGGGGAGTGGTAAAGGGTAAAGGAGGTCAAATATGTGGTGACAGCAGATTTGACGCTGGGTGGTAAACATACAGTGGGACACACTGATGACGTATCGCAGAATTGTGCACTTGAAACCTGTATAATTTTATTAAACAATGTCACCCCAATGCATTTAATTTAAAAATGTGCTCAATTACCACTGTCACATTTTAAATGTTGTTAATAAAAAAAAGTTATGGAAATTTTTAAAAAGCCTATTTCAATCCCTGAATTACATTCCCTTTAGCTGAGAGTCTGGCCTCACTCCACCCACTTTACTAGTAGAGAATTTGCTACTTCTCCAGTCTCTGTTTCATCTATAAACTCTGATTCTTAGAAAGTTCCTCGTTATAGCTGAGCTATACCTTCCCTTGGCTATATAGAAACAGGTCAGCTTTCTCTTTCGTATGTGTGCCTTTCAAGTATTGACAGGAATGATCGAGTGTCCCTCTGAGCTGACTGTCTTACAAACTAAACACTTGCCTTATTCACCAACTGTTCATGTTACACCGAGGGCCGCTCGCTTTTTTGGTTACCCTTCTCTTACTAAGTCTGCTCCAGTTTGCCTATATTTTTGCATTAGTCTATTACTAACTTGTACTCATTTTCTCTTTTATGTTCAACCCAAAGTTAATTTTCTTTAGGATCAGTTAGAGTTCTACAAATATCTTCACTCAAACTGTGGCAGTTGGCATCTGGGCACACATGGCCCGTGGTGCCCAGTATCAAAATGTGGCGTTTTATAGAAATCATTATAGAACCTAAGAAACGTGAGTTTCCAGGTTGCATTTTCAGAGAATATGTGTGAATTTAGTAGAAAGAGTACAGGCTTCTGAGTCCAATGAACCTGCTTTGAAATGTGTTTCTATCCCTATTAGTTACAGTGATAATTCTTTTGAACCTCAGTCTCCTCTTGGGTAAAATAGGAAAAGTGCCCATTCCACAGGGTTGTTTGCAGGATCAGAAACATGAGTCAAATGTCAAAAACAGAGCTTGACACATCATAAGCAATCAATAATAAGGGTTTCTTTTATTGCTCAGGAAGTAAAAGAATTATTTCTAGATAATGTTGAATAATGACACAAAATTGGGGAAAGCCAATAGAGTTACTGTCATGAAGAACTACTTACACCAATTACACATTTTCAAAATGTGACTCTTGCCCACTAACGACAAATTAAGACCACCATAAATCATTTCGGAGATTGCTTAACTGACCTCACGCAGCATCAGCAGTTTCTAAACCTGTTCTACGTTGGTGTCAACAATACAAAGGTGGAAAGACCATGATTGACTTTCTGTCCCTGGAACATACCCAGTCCTTTAGCACAGTGAATTTTGCATCAGCTTTTCTCATCAGCTTAATAACACTTGCTGAAATAATTTCTTTAGTTGGGGCATTTATCTCATTTTATGTTGTGCTTTTGTTTTTTGTTTCTATTTTATTTTAGGGGGTGGCAGGGGATAATTTCTGAATAAAGTACTTCAATAAAAACATATTAAATACTAGTTTTTATTTATATAAATGCAGCTGAGAAATAATTATATGGATATTCCAGTGCAGAAATATTTCCTACCCTATTAATATTTTTATTAAGAGTAATAATAAAGCAGCATGTCATGAGACCATGCTGTCACAGATACTTACTCTTATGTTTTTTTATCTCCTCTACCCTGGATTCTTTATGCATGGCATGCTGAGTATAACATTATTTCTGCTCTGCTAAAAGACAGTGTCAAATAAAATTAGTCCTCTCAAGTCTATGCTATAACAATGTCTGTAGAAGTGCATTATAGTCTTTATTTAATATATTAACTACATTTGTGCATATGTGTTTTTATAAATATAATGAAGTCCCTAACACATTTTAAAATCCAGCAGCATGTTCACTGAAGATAAAAAAAGACTCTATTCTGAACAAAGTCTCCTTTAAATGGGAGGGAAGTGAGGACATACAGCCTTGCTAAGAAGAGAGTTTATTTAAAGACGATAGAAGGTTTATCACTGGGAAAGAACTTGTCTCCTATACACAAATTAGAGCCTCTTGGGATGAAGCACTTGATTTGTATTCATATTCTGCTGTGTGTTTGTCTGTGAGCGTTCCATGTGAAAGGGATAAGGCAAGAGGTCATACTGCAAAACAGAAGAATAGAAATGGACAAGAGGGACGCGCCACCTTAATAAGAATAAAATTTACATGGGCTCGTTTTCACAGGGCCAATGAATGATCAAAATCTCAGGAGAAGGTTCTACATGAATGACTAAAATGGAAGCTAGCCCAAGCTCTGTATTTCTAAGGTACCTGAAGACACTTAGAGAAACCAGAGAGAAAAAAGCTCTCCTCTTTAGTTAATGTGTGTGGCGAGTAACTGAACCAATGGGATAAACAGAGCTGAGCGAGTGAAGAAACAGAAAATCTGGCACATCCCACCCCTCATGGCCTCAGGCAAAAAGCAGCTAAAGAAGAATATGATAAGTGAGTTCAACTCATGTTTTCATTCTCAGCTCTGTCTCACCAACCCCCCAGGGTCTGGGCTAGATGTTCTCAACTCTCCCTTCATTTCCAGCTTGAGGTCATGGTTCTCTGATTCAAGGATAAGCATGTCAGTGCCCCATATGGTTGAAGATTTTGCTTTCTTGGAACTTCATCGAAGGCTCTTGTTCCACAGCCAGACCTCTAAGAGTGGTGACATCTTGCTTTCCTGCTTTTCTAAGAATTCTTTATGATTATACAGAAACTCAATGGATATGAAAGAGTCAAAGGCAAATCCAAACTCTAAGTCTGAGGGTTCCCCCTCTTTCACCAAATCAATCAAGTCATTTCTAAAGAGAGACATGGGAATACCTTTAAGAGAAAATCTTTGAAGCAACACTTAACAAAAAAGTCTTTAATTTTTGTGAAGTATCAGATGCCTATAGTCCTGTTTAACAGTCACGGTATAAGTTGACATTCTGAAACTTTTCTTTGAATTTGAGAGAAATTATTTGGGGGACTATTGTTGACGTACGGAGGAAAACATGGGCTTTGAATTGAAGTCTTAGATCTTCCACTGGCTAGCTTTGTGATGTCGGCCGAACTACTTCACTCTCATGAGCTCCGATTTCTCATCTGTAAAACGGCCACTATTGAACAACACAGAGACTGTACGAGTGTGTTAAGATTTTATGTGGGAAGCCCCTAGCATGTGCTTGTCCTGCTGACAATGCACTGATGAATGTCATGTCCTTCCCAGTGTCCAGCCTACAGTCCCTTTATCTTATGAATTTCCTCCGTAACAATTAGCAACAAAACGTGAGAGCAAAAGCAACCGACTTATGGTTGTTGGGACTGCTGGTTCAGTGTCATAGTCATTATGTATTCATGTTCTTGGAACCCCCTTCAAATTACTATGAAGGAATTTTAAAAAGTGCAATCTCACAAACACAAAGGGATCTGAAGAGGAGGTAAAAGTGGATGAGAGATGCTGGCACATACATGGAAGGAGAAAAGTAAATGGGTGAAAATTAACTGAAGTGTCGTGGGAAGGTTAATTGGTGAGACAAGAAAGACCGGCAGTTCACATCAACATTACCCTGAAATTATGACAGAAAATTATTTGCTATTGTTGAATAATGCTTATGGTGTGTGTTGGATTTCATGCACACATTAGTGCTACAAAATTCTCTTCTCCATAACTCCCAGAATACTTCTCCTGGCCCAGTATCTTATTCCTCTGTTTGCTGTTGCTGAATTTCCCTTCTTGGCACCCTGTCTACCTCTTACATACAATTTTTCCGTTGTGTCTCCTCCTCTTTTCATTCTATGGATTGCCTCCTGGCAGTCTCATCCCAGTCCTTGGCTTCAGTTGCTTTAGGTCATAGATTCTCAACCCTGGCTGCATATCAGCATCACCTGAGGCACTTTTAAAACCCACTAATGCCTGGGTTAGACCCTTTCCTGATGAGAGATTCTGATTACATCAATTGTTCTGGGGTCAGCTGTGTGAGCAGAAAGTTCCCCAGTGACAATCAACAGCTAAGTTGAGATTCTTTCATATTGATGTTGATGACTCATAATATTTAATATTTAGTTTCTACCTTCTCCTGAGTTTCGGATGAACATTTCCAAATGCCCTCCGTGAGGCAGAGAGGGATGATGAAGACTGTGGGATTTTATAAGGTCATGGAATTCTTGCTTCAGCACTTATCTGCGTGAACCCTTGTGAATTATCCCCTTCGATGCCTTGTTTTCTCATCTCTGAAATGGCTTCAACAACGCTACTCACAGAGTAGTGACGGCTGAATAGAATGTTTGTGAAGCATTTAGTGCAGTATTTGGAATATAGAAAGTACTTTAAAAATGGAAATTATTTCTTCTGGGTGACACGGGTTTTGTTCTAAATTAAATTTTTTTATTGAGAAAACATTGGTTTATAACATTATGTAAGTTTTAGGTGCACAACATTTTAATTCAACATCTGTGTACAGCATGCTCATCACCAAAGGTCTAGTCTCTGCTTGTCCTCGTACATTTGGTCCCCTTCACACATTTTACCGCCCCACCTCCAGGCCTTTCCCCTCTGGTAACCACCTGGCTGTTGTATGCACCTATGATCTGGTTCTTCTTTGGTTTGCTTTTACATTCTACATATAAGTAAAATCATATGCTATCTGTCTAACTTATTTCACTTAGCATAATACCCTCAAAGTCTATCCACGTTTTTGCAGATGGCAGTATTTTATCATTTTTTATGGCTGAGTAGTATTCCATTGTGTGTATGTATAATTTTCTTTATTCATCTATGTTGGGAACTTAGGTTGTTTCCATATCTTAGCTATTGTATATGATGCCGCTATGAACATTAGTACATTCTCTTTCCAAATTGATGATTTTATAGTTTTTGGACAAATGCCCAGATGTGGAATAGTTGGATCACGAGGTAATTCTAGTCTATTCTTAATTTGTTGAGGAATATCCATACTGTTTTCCATAATGCTGCACCAATTTACAATTCCACCAAGAGTGTAAAGAATTCCCTTTTCTTTACACTCTCTCTAATATTTATTTCTTAACTTTTTATAATAGCCGTTCTAACTGGTATAAAGTGATACCTCATCATGGTTTTGATTTGCACATCCCTAAGAATTAGTGATGTTGAATATTTTTTCCTGTGCTTGTTAGTCATCTGTACATCTTCTTTGGAAAAAATTTCTATTCAGATCTTCTGCCCACTTTTTAATTGGAATGTTTGTTTTTGTTGTTGAGTTGTATGAGTGCTTTATATATTTTGAAGATTTAATTTCTTTAAGTATTTTCAAAATACATTTATAAAAATATGTCACTATAAGATTAATTATAAAAGTAAAAATTTAAAAGTGCTATTTTCAATAATAAAGAATTAGTCAAGTAAAATTTGGTGCATCTGTATGATAATATACTATGCTATAAATCTATTAAAATTGTGGTGCAGAACATTTATTTAGTTTGTAAACATTTATTTAACTTTGTAAAATATGTGTAATATATGTGAAATGCAAAAGCAAGCTATGCTTCCATTTACATAAAACAAAAATAAACAAACAAACAAAATCTCGATGTCAATTCAAGCACAAACTGACATATAGCAAACTTGTATTAATAATAAAAGGTGGGAATTCGGTTTTTTTTTTTTTCAAATTTCTTCAGTGTATTCCAAGTTTCTGAATTTTGTATTTACTGCTTATTTGGGGAAAATGTTATTATGAAACAGAAAGAATTAATGTCATGTTCTTTTTTGCTCAAACTCACTTTTTTCTTTGTATTTGAGTTTAGCTGGGTAATCACCACCCAGGATTAGAAAGCAGGATTCACCTCTGTGTTTCCCGTCTCAGCTCCATGTGAATAGCCTATCACTTTCATCACATGCCTCTTTTCTGACCCCTCTTCTTTATTCTGCCCTCACTACCTTATTTTAAGTCCTCAACACTTGTTTCCTGATATACTGAAAACTTTTCCAGATATCTTTCTCTTATGAATCTTTTCTCATTCCAGTCCTTCTTCTATCACATCTGTCTTCCTAAAAGTCAAATCTGATTATATATTCCCCTTATGATAAATTTTTGCTGATTTCTTTTGTCCATAATAAAATACTAACATTTTCGCATGTCATATTGAGCTCTTCATGAGCTCGGTGCTATTTCAGCTTCATATAGTGCATTCCAAATATCCACTCTATGCTCTATTTATATTAAACCCTAAAATGTGTGATTCCTTGAAATCAGGCCTTGATACTATTCACAATTTCATTACTGTGTGGAATAGCCTCTTATTCCTGGAAACGGTCATTTTATTCTTCTGTACTAAGCCTTTAATTTTCCTTCCTTAAGAAGCTTTTCTTGTTTCACTTCATCACTCCTGTTTCACCTTTGGTGTATTCTTACAATCTTGTTTATAAAAATCTTGAATACATTTTGATTTACATTATTCACATATTCTTTTAGTCTTTGAGTGTCTACCTTATTATAGGATTTAAGCACGATGGTGAGACTGAGACAATGCATAAAATAGACAAAGGTCATATCATCAAGAAGCTAGTGACATGGAGAGGAGGGAATAGGAGGTGAGTAAATGACAGAGTATGATATATACTATTCTTTGGTGGTCTGACACCCAGTTTCCAACACGTGTGCATGTGGAGAGGGAGGGGTTATGCACCAACACCAAGCTGTTCTCCAGACACAAGTGAGTGTCCTTCAATTCAACTCAATCCTGACATTGTCTACCTGGAGATAGCATCGGATCCCAGAGGTTAAGGGCTCAGTCCTACAAGACTGTCTTCCCACACCCCCTGGTCCACTTCTGTGCTTCTGAGCTACTAACTAGCTATAGACATCAGAAGTTCCCACGACACTCCCCATGGGTTCCATTAATTTTCTGGAGTAGTTCACAGAATTCATAGAAACATTTTACTACTAAATCACCATTTCATTATAAAAGGATAAAATTCAGGAACAGCCAGATGAGAGAGATACACAGGGCAAGATATGGGAAAAGGGCATGGAAGTGACATGCCCTCTCTAGGTGAGCCAGTCTCCCTAAATCTCCACGTATTCACTAACCTGAAAGGTCTCTGATCCCTGTCCTTTTGGGTTTTGTGGATACTTCATTACATAGTCATGGTGGATTAAATCATTGGCCTTTGGCAATTGAACTCAATCTTCAGTCCCTCTCCCGTCATGAGAGGTGAGGGGAGTGGGGGGTGCTGAAATTTCCAACCCTATAATCATATGACTGGTTTATCTGGCAACCGGTCCCCTATCCTTAGTTTACCAAAGGGCTTTCAAATATTACCTCATTAACATAACAAAAGACAACTTTTGCTCTTTTCACTGGAAATTGAAAGATTTTAAGGAGCCATTATCTAGATATGCTGGACAAAACCCAAATATATATGAGAAATTGCATGCAGTTGGTTAGAGGTATATATTAATATATAGTTGGTCAGATATAAAACACAATATTACAGTCATGAAGCACTTCAACAGAGTGAAGTACTAGACAGCAGTTCTAAGGGTATTCAAGGCAAGCCTCTCTGATGAGGTAAAATTTGAGTTGAAACCTGAAAGATGAGAAGGAGCCAACTTTTTAAGAGCTAGAAGAATAATTGTACAGACAGAATAAGTCAGCTGAAGGCTTATATACTAGAAAAAGTATGCACAGTTCTCAATGCAAATTAAAGATCGGAGTGGTAACAGCTCATCGAAGTTAACCACGGTTAACTTCTCCATGCTTTCGGTTTGGCTAATTGAGAACATCAGTCTCTGCCTTTTCATTAGAATTATATGATTTCAATCTGAGGCTCTTCAACCCATGGGTGAACCTTGGATGGTCAAACCTGGGCATTTCCCTGGTGGTGCTCATCCCTTTCTCCTCATCTCCAGCTTCTGTTGAGCATCTGATCTGACTTCAGTATGATCACCCTATTTTCCTCATTATTGTAGCCTTAGTATCTAGCACTATGTAACAGATGAACAGGTGATAGGTGCTTTGAATTATTTGCTCAACTGATGAGCGTATGAGTAAATCAATAGCCAATAAACTCAATGTAGCTAAATAGTAAGGGTTTGCTTCTTTCCAACAATTATCTTTGTTGAGTATATGTATTTACAAATTATTCCAAAGAATCGATTCAGATCTTGATAAGAGAGGCTAATCCAACTTGCTGTGTACCCAAATAAAACAGATGGCATTATCTAGGGGTCCTAATTAAGTAGATCAAAAAATGAGGGCTACAGATTTAGTCACCTAAGGGAGAGTGCACTTGCTTGGGTGACCTAGGCAAACACATTTCCACTTATACTTTCAAATGTACTTTCTCATTTCCATATTTGCTTAACTTAATGAAATAGGTAGGTCAGGTATTACTCTTCCCACTTTGCCTATGGCCACTAAGAACTTGTTCAAAGTAACAAGTCTGATGGATGGAAGAGCCAGGAATGGAAGCCACATCTTCTGACTCTGGTCTGTGCTCCTTCTTTTATGCCATGTGCACATATTTTCCCAGCTGTACACATGCAACAAGCTAGCGGGACTCTCTGAACCACCTTTGGAATTTGGCCTGTGTCTTTAACTGAATAGCTTAAAACAAATATTATATTTGCTTACATCATCATCCATTCCACGGCTTAGAATAACAAAATATTCTAAAAGTCATATCTTAAATATCCAAATTATTTTATCTTTCAATAGTGGGTAAGTCCATGCATATCAACAGAAGAGGATGTCAGAAACTGAGCAATTTGCTTCATTCCTTCTCAGCCCTGAATTTTCGTGCATTTCTGTTCCTTCTCTTTTTTTTTTAGTAAACCCTTCAGCCAGTATTTCCATGAGAGTAAAGGAGCTGAACTCCTGTGATAACTGGACTATATTACTGTAAAACAAACATACATCTATACATCCATAATCACGACCAGCCAGGTTTTTTTGAGAGTCACCAGTAAGAGATTGTCAGGTATCTGCCCATCTCCTTCAAAGAGAAGAAGATTTAAGAAATGACTACATACACAGAAATATCCAAAACAAAGCAAGTTTCTCTTGTCTGGAATAATTATGCTATTCATTAACAGTCATAACTGTACTTCCTACAAGTCAGACCATAAAATGCCAGCATCAGATGAAGTTTTTAACAGAGGCTACAGGAAAGCATATTAATTTTAGATGACTGAGTTTGAAGTCACATCCCTTTCAAAACGAGGTAGAGATAATACCAAGTTTTGATGAGTTTTTAGCAGTGCACGTTACGACTGATGCAAGTGAAGTCGATCTTCAGAATTCACTGTGGTCTGATTTTACTTGTCCTCAAGGATAGTCATTAGCCTGAGCTCACACTATTGGAATTTGGTTTTCAGGATAGGGCAAAGTTTTCCTGCCATAATTGCTTCCATCTGCTACACTAACACATGTGTTCTTGCAATAAAATTTTCTAAAGCTCTCTCAGCTCCACATACCTTTTTTTTTGACTGGGCTCTTCTGCATTGATGTTTCACCTGCATTCTGTCTGGGTGGGAATCTGTCTCGCAGCTGGCTGCTGCTTTGACAGTGGGGATAAGATGGGGGAAGTCTGATGTTTGCTGTGAGACTCCAGTGGCAAATCAAACACAGACATTTGCCTTGAAAACCCAAAATTGTGGTCATGTGTGTTATATTATATACCCTGCTCATGTCTCGTTTCATTTCGATGATTTCTTTTTCACTCCATTTTTATTCACTCATTTTAAAGGACACAACTAAAGCATGAATATGTTGTGATGGTGAAAGTCTTCTTTTGGAATAGAAAAAAAGGAAGTCCTTGCCCTGACCGGCGAGGCTCAGTGTGTTGTGCATCGTCTTGCAAAGTGAAAGGTCACTGGTTCATTTCCAGTCAGGGCACATGCCTGGGTTGCGGTTTAGGTCCTGGTTGAGATGCATATAGGAGGGAGCCAATCAATGTTTCTCTCTCACTTCGATGTTTCTCTCTCTCTCTTTCTTCCTCCCTTCACCTCTCTCTAAAAATAAATGCATAAAATATCTTAAAAAAAAAAGAAAGCTCTCTTTGAGCATACCCTCCTTCCTCCACCCCAAATTATATGAGATGTTTTCTAAGGAGTTGGAATTTTCTCTCCTTACAAAACAAATTAGTTTTGTGTTCTGTTTGTTAGCAGATATTCAAAGACTTCCAAAACTTTTCTAAAAGAAAAAAAATCAAAGAAAAATAACTTTATTAAGTTACCGTAAATCACAAAATGAAAATACCCTATAGGAAGCAAAGGTATATATTAATGTGCATTGTCCTGGTGGAGGGGGTGGGAAGATTATTGAGTTGGTTTGATGAGCCTAAAAAGTTTAGTATGCAGGTGCCTGTGTACCAGAACGTCAAATAATTTTGAAGTATAAGCTTTTGAATAAGTGCGGTAATGTAGCATATACTTCTGTAGAGACCTAAGTGAGAACAACTTGGCTAGTTTCAGGCTCTGAAGTCCCCTCCTGTGGTTGGAGTGAAATGAAGCTGATCTGCATCTGCAGCATCCCTGGCAACTGGGGTTCTGAGCTGTCAGCTTCCTTGACCAGGATACTGCGGAGGGACCACAAAGGGATCAACCATACAGATATTATCACTTTGTTTAAAACTACATTTGGAAGTTTTAGGATTGTCTTTAGAAATTGATTTTTCATTATATTTGTGTGAGTATGTATAATATACATATTTATACATTTAGTTATATATATTTGCTATGATACATATATTTCTTAAATTTTTTGTTGATAAATACATCACATATACTCTTTAACATAATAATGCATAGTATGGATATGTTTGCATGTACTCCCTTTCGTCCCGATGGACACTAACATTCCTTGAAAAGGTGAAAAGTTCAAAGTCCAGGGTTAGTAGTTTAGTTTGTTAGATTTATAGGCCTCCTCTAATGAATGTTTTGTCTAAGAGATACCATTCACTTGCAAATAGAATGTCTACATCTCTCCTGGCAGGCTGTTTAAGGTAGACACAGGCAGGGCGCGAAGCCACACTGCTGCCGGGACCCAGAGAAGAGGACGGACTGAAATACCAAGGCCCAGATGCTAAAGAGGATCAAAGCGGCCATCGAATGCAGCACGGGAACATCAGTCTTGGAACGACAAGACCACAGAAAACGCGTGACTGTCAAACCCACACTGAAGTGTCTCCGGAGACACGCCCTCCCGCTGTAACTCTTTCAGAATCCAACAAACCCAACAGAAAGTTCCAGCATGTCTCTCCCTTACCGTCACTCGCTCACTCCATGGAGATTAAAAAGGGTGTATTGGCATCTACCACAGTGGAATCTCAGGTTTTAAAACCTTGAACTAGTAAAGGATTATTGTTCAGCTCTTTTTTTTCAGATTGCAGTATGTATGGATTGCAGGATATATACATCATATTTGGGTAAATTGTGAGGAGTTTCAATAATAAAATAAATAGACATAAACCTACTACCAGACTTAAGAACATCTGCATGCTCTCTGCTAAGACCATGGCGTCCTCCCAGGGATAGCCATGACTATAAAATTTGGATTTAGCATCCCTTTATTTTTTTATTTTTCTTTTCTTCTGAACAGTTTTACTATGTATGCATATCATTGAAAATTTAGACAATTTAATTTTACAGTTTTAGCTTTACAAAAATGATATTGTAATCATTAACCCATGTCTTGCTTTTATCTTTCTTTTTTTTTTTAAAGATTTTATTTTTATTTATTTTTAGAGAGAGGGGAAGGGAGGGAGACAGAGAGGGAGAGAAACAGCAATGTATGGTTGCCTCTCACATGGCCCTCACGGGGACCTGGCCTGCAACCCAGGCATGTGCCCTGACTGGGAATCGAACCAGGACCCTTTGGTTCCCAGCCCGCGCTCAATCCACTGAGCTACACCAGCCAG
>PVJI01026775.1:0-18583 GCA_004026765.1 Micronycteris hirsuta | reverse complement strand
GCTTCTCAGATAAGGTCAAGTTCAAGAAGTTCATCACCACCCAGCCTTTATTGTATGAAATGTTAAAGGGAGTTATATAAGGTATGGAGGAATATCAACAGGGGAGTGGTAGGGGGAGAGGGTGGGAATGGGGCACAGAACAAGTAGCATAAATGGGAGGTAGACAACAGACAGGGGGAGGTTAAGAATAGTATAGGAAATGCAGAAGCAGAAGGACTTATGTGTATGACCTATGGACAAAACTAAAGGGTGGGGAAAGGGGGGGTAAGGGGGTGGGGGGCAAGAAGGGGGGGGAAGAGTGGGACAACTGTAACAGCATAATCAATAAAATATAGTTTAAAAAATGATTGGGGAATAATTGGGGCAGCTTTTTACTTAATCCAGCTGTATTTCTATTCACTAGTTATTTTTATCCTTTTTGCTATTATACAAATATGTGTAATGCAGGAATTAAATACTAAGGGTATGTTTATTCTACCATATCAGTGCTAGTAACTTTTACAAAATATCTGTGAATGCCTTCTACAAAACTATCATGTGAGACTATAGTGGAGAGCATTTTCTAGAATTTATCAATCTGGATGAAAACCCCAATTTTTCTGTTTAACAGTCTCATACTCATGACTCACAGGCAAACACACAAAAACTCATGTGATCCCAGCCGAAGTCAGAAGGAGCAGAAATCTGCACCGTACCTTATTAAGAGCCCCTGGGTTATTATACGTGTCATTCCTGGAAGCTCTGGACCATAGCTGCATCTCCAGCTTGCAAATACCTCACCACTTTGAAAATGTTTACAGTTCTAAGACCAAGCCATTTGCACACAGCTCTCCAGCTTTCTGGTACGTGGGGCACATTGGAAAAGCTGTCAAAATAGCAGAATGATGGCCTGGAACTCTGCCACCTGGAGGTTTGGGTCATGCAGACAGACTCATAGAAATAGATGGCTAGACATGGAAGAAAGGCTTGCTTTTGATTTTTGCTTTCTAAATTGGGCGAAGCAGCAAAAATCAGGCTCTATCTGGTTCACTCTCGGCAGACCCAGGTTTTGCAGTTCTGCACTGCTTCACGTGGCTTTATTTCTTTTCCAAGATAATATCACCTTGGAGATGGGCTCTCCTCTTGATTTGGCAGCACAATTTTTGCCTATAAGTATATGAATCAGGGCTCTATGCTTTTCTTACATTTATCTTTGTTCTGGATTATTGAATACTGAGTCCACGCCTTGGCCACTTTATCCCTCCACTGTTCTCTCTCTTCTCGATAAGAAGACAGTCAGAAGTAGACAGGTCATGAGTTACATCGCTAATAATACAGGCCTGGCTGCACTGTTTTCTCTCTCTTCCCTTTTCCTGGTTGATCTTATACTCCTAGTCATCGGGCAGAATTATAAACTAGTAGTTTTAAGGGGCTTTTACAACTTTTCTCTCAGGCTGTCCTCTCACCTCTGATGGAATGCCTCCTGGACAGGGGACCAAGCGTTGAGAAAGGCAACACAGCCTATGATACGTTGCTGGCTTTGGAGGCGGCTGATCTAGGCTTGAGTCTTAATGCTGTGATTAACCGTTACATGCTTTTGCCCTCTCTAGATCTAAGTCTTCTGATTTGTGAAATGGGGTTAATAAAATATTCAATGTAGGCCAAAGATCAGCCAGGACAGCATACTGCCACCACGTCAGCAAGGAGCAAGGTGGGGCTGGGGTGCTGCCCAAGCCCATCACCCCCTGACTCACCCAGGAAGACAAGCCCCGGAAGCGCAAACTAAGGTATCTGTGAGGAGTGCAGAGGCACTGGGGCTGAGATGTCCCATCAGGCTGGGGCTGGGGGTGGGGTTCAGGGAACTAGGAGGTCCCTTTCTCAGTAGCTGCTCAGGAGGCAGGAGTCAATAATGCACAGCTGTTGAAATGAGGGCTTACCGTTTGGATCTCCCATTTACTATTTGTGTGTGGACAAGTTATTTAATATTTTCATGCCCTGTTTTCTTCATATGTGAATTGAAAGAATACAGCATATTTGTGGAGTTGCTTAGAAGCTTAAAGTAATGGAGTTGAAACCCAGCAAGCAATAGACTTGCTATGTAGCAAATGCTTAAAATTGACAGCTCAGAGTAAACAAGTATCTGGAAAGCAACATAGTCCAAGGAAATTGGCCCATATCTGGTAGAATCCCTGTCTATAGAGGACAGATGAGAAGGGGACAGGCTTTCCACTTGAAACAGGTAGGAGCCAAGAAATTCAACTGTAGCTCTGGAGTGCTGGGCCAGGCCCTGCCCTAACGGTGGCCACGCTGTCAGACAGAACTGAAGAGCAGATGCCAGGTTTCATCTGGGTGTTCTGAGAGACCTGTGCCCCTCATCCTACATGACAGGGTGCCCAAGACTTTGCAAGGCACTGCATCATGCCAGGTGAGCCTGCTGGAGGCTCTATGACACATCCTCAGCTCCCAGGGTGAGTTTCAGGTTTAAGCCTGCAGTCTGGGCTGTAGCTGAATGCAGCTTTCCAGAGCTGGTAAAGTTTGGGGGAAAGAGAAGGCAGCTGGCACTTCCCCTGATTGTTCACAGTGTTCATTCATTGGCTGCAAAATACTGCCTGGGCTCCTTACCGTGGCCTGCAAAGCGCTCTGTGACCTGGCCCCTCCTAATCTCTTTGGCTGCCCACTCCTTCACACTTTATTGATGATTTATGCCTCTGTGTCTGTTCTTCCCAAACCTTCAGCCTGAAGTGCTTTCCTTTATTTCTTAATTTGGCCAACTGTCAACATTTTGTCAAGACTCAGCAGAGGAATTACTGGCTCAGCAGAGGAATTACCTTCTCCAGGGTGCCTATCCTGAGTCCCGTGGGGTACAAACAGCAACCATTTACTGAGTACCAGGCGAATGTCATATGCATTCTATAGTGTGTGTCATCCTGGAATACTTCAACATCGCTGAGGAAACAGAGCCTCAGGAATGTTGGGTGGCTCCCTTCTGGTCTGCCTTAACGACTAAAATATGCTAGAGCCTGCGTTTTATACAAGATCCGCTTAAACCCAAAGTCAGCGGTCCCCAATCACTATGATATACTGTCTCCCTGCCATGTGCCATCTTCTGATTCTCCCACAAACTCCTTTGACATTTCTCTCTATTCATGTGAAGTGGAAATTTATTTGCGTCTATATTAGTTTGCACTAACACATAGAAAATTCTCCAGGACAAGGGTTCTCTGTGCCCAGCTCCAAGTGTCATGGCCGACACAGTGTCCATTCAGGAAAGGCTAAAGGCTAAAGGCTATATAAAATGAATTAAATTGTATAAACATTCTCTTAAATGGTGATAGAAAAAGACATGAGTTTGGAAAAACTTCTTATCCAGCATGGAATAGGAAATCATTAACCAGCAAAGTAATTCAATGGGGGAGAGAAAGTCTTTAAGGCAAGTGGTACTAGAATAACTGGATGAATGTATGGAAAAAATCAAACCTCAACCCTTACCTTATGCCATTCACAAAAGTTCATTCAACATGGGTCATAGATAGCCCTGAATATAAAAGCTTAAAATATAAAACTTCTGGAAGAAGCCTAAGAGAATATCTTTGCTACTTAGTGTTAGGAAAAAAATTTCTTAAGTAATAAAAAAGTACTAAGTACAAAGAAAAAATTTATATTGGACTTTATAAAAATTAGCCATTTCTGCTCATTAAAAGATACTATTAAGAAAAAGAAAAAATAAACTGCACATTGAGGGAAATATTCACAATACATATATCTGATACAGGGTTTGTAGCCAGATAATATAAAAATTCATATAATTCAGTAATAAAAAGACAAACAACCCCATAAAAACAGGCAAAATTCTTGACTAGAAATTTCATAAGAAAAGATCTGTGGAAGGCTAATAAGCACAGGAAAGATGATCAAGTTCATTGAATGAATTCAAATTAAAATCACAATGACCACTTCACATCCACGAGAATGGCCGAGATGAAAAGAAAAACCGCTAATACTAAATGTTGGCATGAATGTGGAGCAAGGATCTGGAACTCTCACACACTGACAGCACAGCCCGTTTGGAAAATTATTTGTTCATTTCTTACAAATATTTAAATATTTACCTGCATTATGATCCAGAAATTGCACTCCTGGCTATTTATTCAAGATAAATAAAAACAAGTCTATAAAAGTACTTGTTCATAGAAGCTTTATTCACCATAGCCCCAAACTTAGCACAAACCAAATGGCCACCAGCGGGAGAGGGGATACATTGTGGCACATCCATTCAGTGGAGCACTGTTCAGTGGCAGAAAGGAATAAGCTGCTGACGCATGCAGCAACACGGATGAGTCTCAAAAGCATAATGTTGACTGAAAGAAGCTGGTCACCAAAGAGGACATCCTATAGGATTCCGTTTGTATAAAATTCTGGTAGAGGCAAAAGTAATCTTGTGGTAGCTTACTGTTAGCAGGTCTGGAGCGAGAAAGGGCAGGAAGAAACCTCTGCAGTAATGGAAATGTTCTCTCTCTCGACTGGACTGGGGTCACAGAGCTAGATGCATGCGTCAGAACTCAGAACTGTACTCTGAAGATCTGTTTTTAAAAACAGAGGTAGTTCAAAAGAAGAAATAGAATGACTGTGTTTTCAGACCACATTTGAAATGCGGTGTTCAGTTTTGAATATGTCTTAAAAGCAATAAATTAAGCTATGTTTGGATCAGGGTTACCTGATGAGAGAAGTAGGGTGTAGGGGAGATGCAGGCTGGAGAGGAGACGAGAAGGGTGCAGTGTCCTCCCGCTTGGTCACTGGGGGGTGGGGGCAATTGTGTGGTGGGATGCCTACATTCAACAATGACTGCATTTAGAGGGCATGGCCGGACCAATGGGTAACAATGACAAAGAGGAAGATTTTTCTAGACACCAGGAGATGAAGTTGCAGAGAAAAGCAAGTCTTGGGTAGCCATCAGGAGGCCGAGGACAGAAGGTGGTGGAGACCTGGGCCACGCGTGCTCTCTGGATGGAGAGGACTTGAAGGGTGAGTGGATTTGAGAAATGGAGGGAAGTAGAGATGATGTGTGACGTGTGTGTGATAAACAAGGAAGAACAATGAATTGAGAATGACTCTCGTTTTGCCTAAGAAGACTCCATTGATATTACTATGTGTCATAGGATCTTATGAATCATGAAATTGTTTTTTTAAGAGTTAGACCTTAAAATTGTGTGCCCGTGTCTGAGTAAGCAATTGAAATGGATTTTAAATAAAAGGTGACTGAGTCACAGAGCCACTGAAGACAGGAACCAGAAGACAAACCACCCACCTGCTTAATCTTTCAAAGTGAAAAGATAAGGGCTGCCAGTCAATCCCCAGTGAATTACCCTACTTCAGTTTCCTGGACTTTGTATTGTACAGTGTCTGTCTCTGTCCGCTAGAATATAAGCTTCTTAAAAGCAAGGACGTGTGGTCTTACTCACTGCTACATGTCCCAGCTCTTAGAATATGGCTGGTCACAAGAAGATGCTCCATCAATAATTGGGGGATGAATGGAAGTTTGAGGCAGAGCATATTTGGTGATGGTGTGCTTGCTGGTGAGTATGAAGAGGAACTGCAGAAACACATGCCAGAATATTTCAGCCACTCGCAGAAGCTGTGATAAGCATTTCAGATATTTGTTTCCTTAAATCTAACACTCTCCTAATACCCTTGTGGTAATGGCTAAGCCTCCCTGAGAAGCCCAGCCAAGGGTACACCTGGTGAAATACAGGTCCCCTTAGCTTCACTTCCTGCTCCAGCTGCTGCTGCAAGTGCACTTTCCTACTGCACACCTTTCCTACCTGGGGCTTCTCTGATGCCAGTGTGTGAGATGCCATGGGAAAGTGCAGGGCTCTCATGAGGGCACAATTCAGAAACATGAGCACTACAGGACCACTTTTGATCAGAGGGGGATGGGAGTCAATGGACAAATTCTTCTTCCTTTGGTCATCAGTGTGACAGCACTGAGATGGTGAATTAAAGGAGGCTCCTCAGGAAGTTCAGGCAAAATCAAGCAGCTGTCACCTGTAGCAGGAGCCAACTTGATAATGCAACCTTATGTTGGATTTCCCTCTTCCCTGGTTCCTAGTTCCACTTTGCCATTCTTCACTCCTCCCTGGGATCAGTTCCGTTTTCAAATAAACTACCTGGATGTGTACATGCTGGTCTCAGGCTCTGTCTTATAGGCAACACAACCTAAGACAATAATCTAATTTTCATTACCTTGAACATGGAAGTGCTTTCTTGTCCTTTGAAAAGTGCCTGTTTATAGGCCACAGGATTCTGGCAACAAGAAGAATCCGTTAAAATCCTGCCACACCCTGTGACTCTCTGGTGTCTTGGAAGTTGCTGTTGCAAATTGGATGAGCATGTGGCCTTCGCATAAAGGCAGCATCCCAGGGGCCTCACCAACTACCAGCTCATGGGTAATGGCTTAGCCCCCCTGAGAAGCCCAGCTGAGGGCAGAAGCCGTCAACAGATGTTAAGTGCAAGTCTGGGGCTGGCACCAGACATTAGACACCCGTTCTGTGTTGGCTAAGAAAGAATTCAGAGCCAAGACTCAAGCACAAGTGAAAGTTTATTTAGAAAGTCACAGATGTGGAGGAAGTGAGCCATAGGAGAAGTGAGTCAGATGGACTGTGTGGACTCAAGATACAGGTTCCAGAGGCAAAAGAAGAGACCTTCGAGCTTAGAAGAAAGAAAAAGAGAATGCATCTGGGGGAAGGAGGCAGGGAAGGCACAGGCGTACTCCAGAGAGAGAGAGAGAGAGAGAGCATGCACTGGGTCTTTCACCTTGAGGGTCTTTTTCTGGAGGTCTTGGGGGAGGATCTCAATAGGATATTCATCAGCTTTCCAGGTGTGTCCTTTCAGGGCCGTTGTCTTTACTGATTGGTTGGCAACAGGGCAGGGTGTCATTAGTCATTACAGCTGGTCCTAATGTCAGCCATGGCTTCGCTTTGTCTGGTTTTGCTGCTTTTCTGGGCCCGGAGCTGAAACACAACTGAGGCCTACATGTTATCTCTAGTTTGACCAAAACTCTGTCTCTGGTCACTCTGTTCTTAAGATTGTTTGATGCTAATCAGAACTCATTGTCCTGAGGGCTTACTGCTTAAGGGAGTGGGTGTGCAAGGGCTAATATGGGAGCCCTATGAGGCTATTCTCTGGCCCCCTTATTCCTCCTCTAGTGGCATGCTAAGGAAGGAACAGTCAAGGGAGAGTCCAAACAGCATGAACAGCAATATGTAAGGTCAGGAGGTCTAAACTGTGTGAGAAGATCCTCCCAGTTTTGCCTGTTGCTTGGTGACCTTCTGTTTGTGGCATATTGTTTTTTTTTTCCTGCCCAAATCTGCCCTAACTGCCTACTATATCAATATATAATTAATTATATATATGTAAAACATTTGGACATTTGGGTTGTTTCCACCTTTTGGCTACTGTGAAGAGTGCTGCTATGATCATTCATGTACAAGCATGTGTTGGAGTTCCTGTGTTCAATTCTTTAGGTGTGTTCCTAGGGGCAGAATTGCTGTCCAGCCACTGTTAGGCGTGGTCCTTTTACCAATGCTCCTGTTGGATCCCCAGTGTCTCTATCTGTTAACTGACTTCCAGAGGAAATCAATAACCACTTTAAATTAAAGATCTGTGAAAGGATCTAAAGTGATCCCCTACCTTCCACTTGCCCAAAGGGAAAGAAGTTGGCTTCTGGGAAGCCCAAGGAAGCTGGCCTAAGTGATTCCCTTGCCTCCCGTTCTTCACAGTCAGAATCTTGGCCCTATGGTGAACTCACTCAGATGGGCTGGATGAACTTGGCAGTGGGTGAGCCCCTCATAAGTATGAGCACAAATGCTGGATTTAGGTGCACCTCTGCAACCGTTTCAAAAGGGCAAGCCAGCAGTGTCTCTGTACTCCTTTTTTGTGAGTGTTCTCTTGTTGGAACTCTTCCAGCTGGTGACCTGTTATATGTATGGTTGCCATGAAGGCATTATCTAGAATAAATTTTGGAAAATAGGAAAACAGAGGGAAAAATAGAAAGGATTTGAGACTACCCAAGCTTAAGGTCAAGTCTCTGAATAAAACATACTACTGGTTCTGTGACAATCTGGGTTGCACTAGAAGGTTTTCTGTTTTCCACCGTGTGAATGCCCCATGTACTAAATTTGGAAACATCTCGTTGTGGTAGTTTTAAGACATTAAGTCATCCTTGGCTTCATTTAGTACTAATTCTAAGAAACGGATGCTGTTTTAAACAACAAATGTCCCAGAGTTCTCTTTTGGCAAACGGTAGTATTTTGGAAAAGTTAAGCATGTGCCTGCATATGTGTGTTAGTGGGAGAAGACTCTGTGGTCAGGACTGAGACGAGATAGATATACTAAACCAAAGCGGTGAGCGTACAGACACACAATGCGCTAAAAATATCTGTGGGCAGTCAGGAGTCCTTCCCTCACACCTTGACCTTTTATTCAAGAGCTGTTACTTCTGGTGTGTGCAAAAGGTGCCCAAGCGCCTCTGCAAGAGTGAGTTCCTCACTCTCTCAGCTGTGGTGTCCCAGCTGCTGTGAACCCTCAAAGCTCCCCGCTGCCCACTCTCCCTCTGACTCAGATTTTCCACTGTGGAGGTCACGGACAACGGAGCAATTAAACAGAGGGGGAATAGCTGAGGTATTTAAGTTTCTGTCCATAAATCTTGGTGAGAACCTTGCACAGGCCCCACTTTAATTATTTTCTTTCAGAATCCCAAGGTCAACAGGAAAAACCCTTAGGGAGCCAGCTTGCTATTTTGATTTTTCACTCTCCCTTTCATCCGTCCGACAAAGTGTTTTAGCTGGTGGTGGTTTTCATAAGAAAGCTGAATTTGCATCTTGGGATTTCATGCATAATTGAGTAATGTATGCAGAAGGAAAACTGCAAGGAGGCATCTAGTATGTTGGTATCCAGACTTAGAAAAAAAAAAAAATGAGCAAACGATCCAAGGAAACCTTCAAGCTTTCAATTCTGTGGTTCCGAACGAAGCTTCCTTTCCCATGTCATCTCCACAAAAGTACCTAAGAGTTGGCAGAGCACCTTCATTTCCCTGGCATCATGCCGTAATCTTCTCCCAAACGTTATGACTGCTGCTATAACCCCCATTTCACAGATGAAAGAATTGAGGATCAGGAGGGAATAGAGCATGGTGATCAGCAGTGTGGATTCAGAAGTAAACAGAACTAGCATTGACTCTTGGCTCCCTCTCCATCAAGTGAATTATCTCTCTCTGGTTAGTTTCCGCATCTTTAAAATGGACCCAGTGAAACTTAGTAACTAGGTCTTCTGGTTGCCAAGAGGAATACATGAGTTTATATGTGAATTTAACTTAGCAAGGAGCATTCGGACAGGGCTCTTCCATTCCCTCGGCCACAACAGGCCTTAAATCCTCTGGCTTCTGTTCTTGTAACAGGCTCACATCTGCTAGTGCCCATTAAAGTGACGCTACAAAATCGGGTTCAGCCAACCATCCACAATACAGGCCATTTCACTGGAAAATTTTTATAAAACTTAGTTTTCTCTTTGCTGAAATGGCGATAAGAATGGTTTCAATCTCACAGGCTTGTCAAGAGGATAAAGTGAGGTAATAATCCCAGTGCCTACTAATAAATAAATATGAGGGGGCCCCAAAAACCTGAAATTTATTTATAAAAAATTGTGTATTTATTCTTCCACGTTTAAACTTCAGTCACCTTCAAAGTGCTCTCCGTTTAATGCAAAACACCTATTGAGGCTTTTCTTCCACTGCTCAAAAGTTTTTGAACTTGTCAATTGCCTTTCAGTGGTCCTGCCATTTTTTGTTTCATCTCTTCCACATGGGCAAAATGTTTCCCTTTGAGGACTTTTTTCATCCAGGAAAACAGAAAAAGTCACTCAGGGTGAGATCGGGTGGACAGGGAAGGTGGGGCATGGGGGGTCATGCTGTTTGGGGATGCATAGAACCCTGTGGGAGAAGTCTGCACTGCAAGGGGCCTGCCCTCCAGAAGGTAATTCTGGTTTTTGGGGTCCCCCTCTCATATACTATTTACTATCTATTATTATTTTTACTATCGCTTAACCTTTAAAATCTAGACTAATTTCTTCGCCCTGACCAGGGATTGAACTTGCAACTGTGAGGTATTGGGATGATACTCTAACCAACATATTTAAACTCAGACATTATAATAAAAGTTAAATCTTTCTATCACCTTAATTTCTCCAGGCACCCCTGCCCGGGCCATCAACAGCAAGCCATCAAGCATTTAAGACCCCACATGTCCATGTATACATGTGTGCAGACAGCTAGAAAGACAGATTGATTCTCTTTTTTACGCCAATCAAAGTTATGAACACTGTTCTCTACCTTATTTTCTTCTCATAACAGCATGTATTAAAGATCACTTCATATTAGCACCTTTTTAAAACATAGCTGCCTGACATTCCATGGTATGGGGAGACCATAATTCATGTAAGTAGCCTATTAGCAGTGGACAGTATTTTGTCACAGTAACTGTGCTGCAATATACCTCCTTACACACGTGTCACCCCGTCTGGTGAAAGCAAGACACGATGGGTCTTTGCCCCCGGATTTCCTAACACAGAACTTCCCAGAACCAGCTGGAGGGAGATGCGGGGTGACGACTGCACCTACCAGCGGGCAGTGTCCCAGGTCGGCCGCTTTCCGAGGGGTGCCCCTCTCTCCAGAGCTCTTCCTCATCTCAGGATAGGCTGCCAGGTTGCCGAATGCCTGGTCCTCAGGTTATGCAAATACCCGAAACCGATCATGTGACATTTTCTTTGACTTCAGATGTGTTGGGACAGAGATTTGAATCTCCTGTCAGATCCGAGATACCTTTTCATTCTGTGCCTGAAAAATATAAACTGACTCCCGCTATTTTCTTTACTTATGGGATGGCTGCATGGAGTCGCGCTTGGTTTGCCTTCAGTGGCTGTCGTTAAGGGACTGAATAAAAGCCCCCGGGGTGCCTGAAGGACACCGAGCCAGGAGACAGAACACAAATGCTCATCTCAGGAGACCAGGCTGAAAATCTGAAATAGTGTGAAAGGTACAGAGACCTGAGGGTTCCCTGGAGACAGTTCCCTGGGACCTAGGAGGGAGCTGTCTAGGGGGACATGCAGGTATTAGGTTAGCACAAGCTCCATTTCCAGACCCTGGGAGAAGGAAGAATTCCTTACAGGAAGGGGGAAGGTGGTCAGGGCTTATCTGTCTGGTGAGAATTCTTAGCTGGGAGCGTGACTTGCTCTCCTCATGAGACTAGGAGCTCGCTGTTGGAAAGGGTCAGGCCCTACCTAACTCTTTTTTCCCAGTCACCAAACAGGTGCTCATCAAATGTTTGTGGAATGAATTTGGCCTTGTCTTGACTGTACTCCGTCCAGGCCTCATTTGTCAGGTGCACGATACAGAAGTGTTGTGGGAATTTGATTGTTGAAGTTTTAGGTGGACTTAACACAGTTAGCTACATATCAGGTGCTGTGTATGATCTGAGGAAAGAGACAAAATTGGCACAGTCTCTGGCCTCAATAAAACAGGAACAGTGATGAATGCAATGAAAGAGGATTGCCCAGGCAGATACAGGAACACAGATGGGGTCCTAGAGCTTTAGAATTCGACTGGGATCTGTGAAAAGTTAACATATGTGGCGCCATTCTAAAGAAGAGGTGAAGCAGCCATTCTAGAGGGACTTCTGGCATATCTTGCTCCTTGAACCTTTGGAGTGTTGGAACTGGGCAAAGCGACCTTTGAACTGGGCCAAAGCAACATTGTCTTACAAACAACTGTTTATAAAACTTACAGGAAAGCAGACATTCTGACCACAGAGACTATTGATTATGGATACTATTTCGGAAGATAGATCAGTAATCGGCCATGGGTATTAAAAAAAAAAACTCAGCTTATTAGCACCAATAGAAATTTCTCTCTTCTGTTGATGTAATAATTTCCCTTTCTTTTCTCATAAAAACCCCTTGCCTTCCCCTGTAATTTGGACACAATTTGGGGTCTGCCTGAATCTGTGCCCTGGAATTGCAATTCTGTGACCTCAAATAAAACTTTTGCCTCTCACTTGGGCTTTCTATTTTTAGGTTAACAGATCTGAGAAACTTCCTTTAGGCAGTGACATCTAAGCTGAGTCCTGAAGCCTAAGTGATAGTTGGTTGAGGAATGGGTTTGGGTCAGGTGGTCCCAGGCATTCCAGGCCACACGCAGGGCACCGGGAGCAGCAAGAAATGGCTTCAGTGCGTGGAACAGAAGGCTGTAGAGAGAAGAGAGGGAGGACTGGACAGGCCACGCAGGGCCTGTGTACTGCCGAAGGAGCACTAAACTAGCCTCATTCCGAGAGGCATGAAGACCTGACCGGGTTGAAGCAGAGAGACACTCTCAGCACCTTGCTGGGCACCGGGAATGCAGCAACGCAACACAATCTTTCCCTTCATGGGACTCATTTTCTGCTGGAGAGTGAGCAAGAAGAAGCTGGCGAAGGTGACTCCAGGTTTTCTGGCCAGGTGACGGGGCAGCTAGTGGTGGCCTTTGTTTTCGATGGAGTCTGAAAGAGAAGGAGCAGGTTTTGAAATGTACTTTGTAAGTATGGTATTTTGCCACAGGGAATGCGTCCTAAATGACTTTGTAGCAAAGGACTGCTACATTTCTCTCAACATCCCTTTGCTCTTTCTCTCATAATAATAGAACCCTTCATTTTCACCTGGACACGTGGCTGCCCAGAAAAAAAAACACCACTCTGCATTTCTTAGCTTTCCCCGGAGACAGATGTGGCTATATGGCTAGGTTCCAGCCAAACATGAGTAAGCGAAAGTAGCGTGAACTTCTGAGTCCGGCCCCCATAGCCGAACGAGGCAGTGGGGCTGGAGCAGCCATCTGCAACCCAAGAGCGAGTCACATATTGGGGATGGCAGAGCGAGACAGAAGGAGTCTGAGTCCCTGCATCTTCGCAAAGGAAAATTGCCCTCCTAGCCTGGATTTTCACATGAAAAAGAAATAAACCTCCATTCTGATTAAGCCATTTTGTTGAATTTGGGTTTCTTTTATATGGGCTACACTCAGAATCTTAGTAACAGCAGATCTGACTTAAGCAAAGTTGTGAAATAGGCGAGTTGTGAGCTGCTTTTCCTTTCTTTCTATCCTCTCCGGCGTGACCTGCTCCACAGGTGTGCACGATCTTCATACTTGCCCCCAGCGCCCCCCGGCTTAGCCAGTGCCTTACGCTTCCAGCACCTCTTACCCCGTCTCCCACACTCACTGCCTGTCCACACTTACTTACCATGTGTCTTTCATTTAGTGACAGGGACCTTTCCTCCTCCCAACTTCCTGGAACAGGAATAGCTCCTTAATCTGAAGATACAAAGTGCCAATAGCTGATTATAGCTTCATATATTACCTAAACTGGGGTAGGGGTCACACGGACATGGGTTTGAATTTGGGTTCTGCTGCTTCCCAGGTGGATGAGCAAGAGGCCTTGGTGATCTCAGCCTCCTCAATTGTAAAATGCTGTAATATCAACACCGACTTTACAGGATTGTTGTAAGGATAAAAATACAGCATTTGGCATAGTTTCTGGAAGAGAATGAGGGTCAAATTAATTGCGATTCTTCCACAATGTGTATTCTCTTTCCAGATTCAAGCCCCACAAGTGAGGCCATCATTGGTCCTGCCATTAGAGACGTCTGGGGGTAGCTTCCCACAGCACCCCCTAGTGGGCTTGCCTAATCATCGTGGCTGCTTGGCAACCTTTCCTCAGTCTGCCAAGCCCTCTCTCACCGCCTCTTCAGCTTCATTAACCATGTATGGCGGACAGGTGGTCAGCTTCCACCTGGAGATATTTGACCTCTTCGTCTCCAAATTAAAAACCTTTGAGTTCCCATCATTGATTTCCAGGATAATTTAACAATTTTATTATTCTTTTTATTAGAGTGAGGTTCTGATGGTATTCATCTAAGGAATACCTAGTTTGTAAATTTAAAAAAAAAAAAAAAAAAGCGAAGCACAGCTTTCTCCTAAGCTAGGCTTGTGTCTGAACCTCTGGGCCAGTGACCCTCACAGGGCGCCCCCTGGACCAGCAGCATGGGCAGCACCTGGGAATGGGGTAGGAATGTAGATTCTTAGGTCCCACCCCAGAACTGCTGAATCGGACCCGCTGGTTAGGCCCCAGCAGCCTGCATTTTGACAAGCTCTCTAGGGGATTCCGATGCTCATTAACATTGGAGAACCACCGCTCTGTGCAACGTGACAGTGAAAAGAATCGAGACCTTGGGCAGGAAGGGGAGTCCTCAGTCTGTTTTCTCATGAGTCCAGATCCAAATCTTGCGCTTTCATCACCCTCTAGTTAGCAGCAAAGGAGAGAAGCCCCCCAACATGGCCTCTATAGGAGAGAAGGGGAGACCTCAGCTCTCACTCCGCTGAGAAAGGAAAATGGGCAGGTCTGCCCTGAATCGGTTTAATGCTTCAGTAACAGGCAGAAACTCCTACCACCCTTGCTCCAGGAGAGCATGACCTAATCAGTGTCTCCGAATCGGAACAACCAGAGTAGCAACTCCCAGGGAGTGAGGAAAGAAGAAAGGGAGGGGAAAGGAAAGAGAAGTAACAACGTTTGTTCTGCCCCAGGGAATTGCAGCTCTGCTGGGTTCTCCCCACTCCATGACTGTGGGAAATAAATTCCTTCTGTTGTTTTAAATTAATTAATTTTTTTGGTACAGTAAACAAAAGTAACCTAAATTGTGGGGGTTTATGATATGTGTTGGGAATCATTAAGCAATAGATATAAAATTTTCCCACATCAAAAGCTTGGACACATTTCCAGGAGCAGAAATTTCCACAACAAAACTTCATCTGTTTTCCAATTACTCTAGAGGTCAAAGGAAGGCGGTGTGGAAGGCAGTTCGCAGGCACCAGCAAAGGCTCCAAACGGATCCCACGGGTCAGGGCTGGGCACTCGCCCAGGCTCCCACCAGATGGTGTTGGCCAGTGTGTGTCTGTGAGCGGTCAGGCAGGCAGCTTTCTAACAAAAGGCACTAGTAAGAACACCGTATTATGTTATTTTGTTTTATTCTTTATTGGAATATGAAGCTAGAAGTTAGACTTTTTGCCCAGTTCTGTTTTCTTTTCTTTCTCTCTTTCTCTCTCTCTTTCTTTCTTTCTTTCTTTCTTTCTTTCTTTCTTTCTTTCTTTCTTTCTTTCTTTTCTTTCTTCTTCCTTCCTTCCTTTCTTTCCTTCTCTTTCTTTCTTTCCAAATCAATAAATTTTCAACAATTAATTCTGAATAGTTGATATCCTAAGTCTCTGTGCCTTGGATTTCAGCATAGAAAAGTATTTTAAGTATATCAGGAGAAAAGTCATAAATGTTATATTAAAAGGTTTAGGAATTTTATTATTGTTCTGCTTTTCTTTGCAAAATTATGCCTTTTAAAATTCAGTTCGCATTAGTCACAGACCATACGTGGCAGGTCACTGGCTTCCATGGGGCTGTCTGCTGGGCACTCAGGGCATCCATGTTTCCTACTTTGTCACAGGATGTGGTCATTCCAACACAGCCTCCGACTCTGGAGCAGCCTCAGAGTTTCAGAACAGATACATTATGAAGGACCTTTGTGTAAATCTGCTCCCTTCTAAGTGGTACCCGACATTCCTGCCTGAATTTATATCTGCTCATTTGTGACAAGTCTGTGAAAGGGGATAAGACACGGAGAGTGTGAGGGGGTTTGAAACTGATAGGCACTTTGTTTCTGAACGTGATTCAAAAGCACCAGTTTCCAAACCGACCTGCTACTGAAGTGAAGCAATCCCTTCCCAGGGACTGAGCTGCCTGGTGGGCTAGGCCAGCCCTGGGACAAAGACCAGAGAGCAGGAGGTCACAGCAAACAGAAGCCCTGTGTGTGAAGTTAGGCAGTTTGTGTGCAGAACTTCGTGTCTGGCTCTGCAGGAAATGTCCACATAAAGCCGCACTATCCCTGCAATCGGGAATTCAAACTAGGTCTGCAAGCTGAGCTCATAAAACCTCCTGCCAAGGACATGCCACAGACGGATGGGAGGCTGTGTCTGACGGGGTCTCACACATGCCGGGAGGGGAGTTTTTCCCCCAACATGGAGAGGAGGCCTGACCAGGGTGGGTACTTACTCCACACGTCTTCTTTCTTGATTTTTTCGGAGTTCTGTAGGTATTTGGGCTGATGGTACCCTCAGTCAGGACCCAGGACTCAGATGAGGGTGGCTACCTCTGACTCACATTGAACCGAGAAGTCGTCAAGTCCAGACTCAGCATCTTACAAACGATGAAACAGGCCCAGAGAGTAACAGCATCTGCCGGCAGAGGAAATTCAGCTCATGGTTGGCTCTAAAGTAGCTTTATTTTAGACTCCTCCCCTGCAGCCATTCCTCCGCAGTAGGCATCCAGGTGACGAGTGTCCTTCCCAAATGGTTTTCCCTCAGGAAGTTGCCCCTACTGAGGCATGTGATCAGAGGCAGGACAGAAATTCTGAGCTCCCCGCTCCGTGGCCTGATGGGAATTCACACATTTTTCAGGCATTTCTGACAGTAAAGCTAAGAGACCCCAACAAGTCAAGGGGGTGTTCTGAGGTCATTTTTAATAGTTTCCAGAAACAAGGAGCACTCTTTTAAGCAACAGAGCAGGCATTCAAAGTCATGGTGGCTGAGCCCCACCCTCATCTAGGTTCTGGAGATACTGAACTCACGAGGCCCCAGTCTGAAGAGCTAAGAGTCTAGTGTGGGAGGCAGGAGAGAAGAACCTAGACAACCTCAGGCTGCAAGAGAGCCTCAGGGCACCAGAGGTGGGAGGAGCACTGGATGGGAGGGGTACCTTTCTCATTCCCATGGGGTATCGGGGTATCCAGTACTAGAGATTCCCACTAGACCTTAGAGAAGGGGTGGGTGTGAGCTGGATAGGCAAGAGTAGGGAATTGCTCTCCGGACCAGTAAAGAGAGGCAACCAGTTGGAATTGAGGGCAATTTCTGGGGTCATCAGAAATTGGAAAAATAGTGATAGACACAAAACTGGATTGACCCAGATAGGAATTCCCTAGTAGTTTCTGATAAATGATACGCAGCTTATGAACTTCTCTCAAAGGTGAAAAGCTAGAGGAATCACACTTTTCCTAAAGCTTCTGCAGACTGGTATTTTGATTTCAGAAGTGGCGTTAATACTGGGGGTGCAATATGGCATTACATATAGGAAAGAACCGATGTGGAATATTTGTTGAGTGAACAAATCACTTCCCTGGAATTTCATTTTTTGCTAAAATGTTAATTGGGAATGAAAATTTTTAAACTAAAAATTATACACACACACACACACACACACACACACACATATAAAGTAAACATTATAATCCTGATATTCAGACATAGCGAATGTTAACTATTGGTGTGTGAGCTCTGTGTGCTAGGTAGTTTTGTAGGCTGGTTGGAGCCAGGCAGGGCTTACAGCACCTGGGGCACTGGCTTGCCAGGCTGGAGCAGCCCTAGGCAGGGGGGCCAAGTGCATGGGGTGACACCTTGTTGATCTGCTTGTTCTCTTTGTTCAAAGCTGAAATGGGCTCCAGGCAGTGTTGCTGGGATCGTGCTGTGGCAATCTTACGGGTAGGCCAGAAAATCTGAATAGAGCTCCTGCAAACCCAGTTGAGGTGGAGGAGGACATAAACAATGGCACTCACTGGCACCTACAATCCCGGATAGTTCCCACAGTCCTGGAGAACTTCTGCCATGTCCCAGCCATCTCTCTTCAGGCTCCATCATTTGTGGGTGAGAAGTAGTGCAGCCCTCAGTTGCCTCTCAGGAGTAATTGCCTTATATACAGGTGTATACTGCACTGTGTTTGTGGGAGAGGCGAGTTCAGCGTCCTCCTATACCGTCATCATCTTGGACACGCCCCTACTTTCTGTCTCTATGAGTTTGACTAGATATTTCATATATGTGGAATCATATAGCACTTGTCCATCTATGTTGATGCAAATGGCAGAATTCCCTTTTTAAAGATTTTATTTTTTTTTAATTTTTTTTTTTAAGATTTTATTTATTTATTTTCAGAGAGAGGAGAAGGGAGGGAGAAAGAGCAATGTATGGTTGCCTCTCACATGGTCCTCGTTGGGGACCTGGCCCGCAACCCAGGCATGTGCCCCGACTGGGAATCGAACCGGGACTCTCTGGTTCCCAGCCCGCGCTCAATCCACTGAGCTACACCAGCCGGGCAGAATTCCCTTTTTAAAGGCTGCATAATATTCCATCGTGTATATATGTCACGTTTTCTTTATCCATTCATCTGTTGATGAACATGCGGACTGCTTCTACCTCTCAGCGATTGTGAATGTTGCAATAAACTTGGGTGTGCCCATGTCTGTTAGAGACCCTGCCTGCAATTCTTTGCATTTGTGCCCACAAGTAGGTTCCTGGATCATATGGTAATTTTATTTTTAATTTTTTCCTTACTGTCTAAGTAATATGCTTTTACAGATACTTGTTTTTCTTTTCTTTTAATTTTATAGACATTATTTATTGGTTTTATGCTCTGGAAGATAAACTTTATTATGCTTCTCTCCCATCTTC
>PVJI01026774.1:0-18564 GCA_004026765.1 Micronycteris hirsuta | reverse complement strand
GAGCAAACCGGGAAGCTGCTGCTACTGGATCCGCAGACCTCCCGGCTCCCCGTGAGGCCCCAGTGACCCCTTCCCTCCGAAGCAGTCTCCCTACCGGTTGATCTTTCAGTTTTATGCGCAGTCCTGGTTTCCAATCTTCTCTACTCTGGAATACAACTGGGTGATCGCTCTGCTCCTCAGAAAATCGGCCCGATATCCCACCAGTGGGCCAGAGAATAGCGATCACGCTTCTCCCTTCTCCGCCGCCATCTTTCTCCCGAGTAATTTGATTTGCTTGATGCTATATCACGTTTCCTCAGTAGCATTTTATGATAAATATTTTAAATGATACATACTAAGAAAATCAACAACTAATACATAGTCAATAGCAGAGTTTTAAAGATCTCCATTGAAAACTGTCATAGCAAAGCACTACAGCAAGGACTTTACCATATTTATTTTCAAGATATAAATGAAAGCATGTCAGAGTTGGTGAAGAAGATTAAAAAAACATAGAGGATCTACAGATGCTCCTCAATTTATGATGGAGGAGCAATGATGGAGCATCTTTTTGTTATGTTTCAATAAATAGTAAGTTGAAAATAAGTCAAACATAAATTTAATACATCTAACTTACTGAACTTCAGAGCTTAGCCTAGTCTACCTTAAATATACTCAACACTTAACATTAGCCTCTTAATGAGCAGTTATCTTGAGTTTCATCTCAAATGAAACACATTGTTTTTCTCCCTCTCCCCAGAAGCCAGAGACAGATGAGCATTTTGTAGACATGATGGGATGAAAAAATACACAATACAATATACAAAAACACTGCCAACACAGTACACTGTGTTGTTTATGAGTATCTGTTATTCACACTAACCATCAAATGGCTCTTTGGGAGCTGTGCATTGCTGCTGCTAGCCAGCATACAATCAGAGAGTGTGGTACCACATTATTTCTATCCCAGTAAAGATCAAAATTCAAAACTTGAATTACAGTTTCTACTGATTGCCTATGGCTTTTGTACAATCATAAGTTGAAAAATCAAGTCCAACTCTTGTTAAGTCAAAGACCCTCTGTACTGCTTTCATATTCTTTCTTCTTAAAGGTAAAGTTCTCTAAAATAACATGCAAGGGACTTCCTCTTATGGTAATAGTAGGTTAAGGCACAGACAATTCTCACTCCAGTGAAGAATTATGAGTCAATTATTTGAATAAAAACGGAAACTCAATATAAAGATCCTAGATTCTGATAGTGCTTTTCCCTTAGAGATATCTGCTTAATAAAAAAGTCAACCTAAGTACAAGAGACTAAGAAAAATTTTCATCTCCTGATGGAACCAGGAGGGCAAAAGTTGAAATCTCAGGCCTGTTGAAGAGGCACCATATTCCACTGTACCCTAGAGTTAGGAAACACTAGAAACAATTTTTTCAATGACTAGATGCCAATTTTGGATGATCTCAATCCCTTACATTGGATAAAGGTAAACAAAGATTACTAATACACTCAGTTTACAGACACATGCAAATACTCTTTTGAGATAGATAAATAATTTTAGGCCTTACATTACTTCTATAATGTTTCTAGTTGTATGCAAGCTAGACTGTATTAAGATAGAAACTTATAACACAAAATGCATTTATTAGAAAACAAGGGATAAAATGATATACACATATATCTAAAAATCTAAATGAAAATTTAATCTGAAGAAAGTAAGGGAAAATTAAAAATAAAGATCACAGAAGAAAATGATAAACCAAAAAAAACACAATATGCGGATCAGTAGTGATAATTGATGTTTTATTGTGAAATAATAACAAAATTGATAAATACATAATATCTGGTGAGAGTTATATGGTATATTAGAAATTTAGTACCAGACTTCCCATTTTGTCCCAACTCCACCAAAATAACACGATGTCTGTAAATAATATTCAACTACAATTATATGACGCACAATTCTACTTACGACAGTAATGAGATAAAATCCTTACTCTGTTTTCAGTAAATTTTTAGGGACCAAATTATGCTACCTATTCTATTTTTTTCTTTAGAACATCCATAAAACTCCTCTGAGAATGTAATTTAAAACAATAAAAAGAAATTAAAGAAGTATAACTATGATATGCATACTATAACATGAATGCCTCGTTAACATTTGATCCCTGGAATATTGCTTATTTCAGTGGAGTATAATTTGTCAAATAAGACACTGGTAGCTAGTGATTGTCTATAATCTAACACATGCTTGGTTTGTAAAATCTCTGAAATTATTTAAATCTAAATCACAGAAATAGCATCTACAATACATAATTTAAAATATTTGAATCCTAGTAGAATATAAACTTTTCTTCTAGAAATGTTATTTTTTAATACCAATAAACTCATCTCAGTTAAAACACATGGCAAAAAATATGTCACTCATTTAGCCAATGATTATATAACTTTTGTAACAGTATTTCTTATTAATCCTGCATGTACATATTGGGTTGGTCAAAAGTTTCTTTCTTTTCCCATAGGATGGCACTAGTAGTGCTTAATTTTCTTTAACTTTATTTGAAATATTTTTGTTAGATTGTATTGTGACAGCTGTCATATCAGCATATATTTATTTATTTTTATTGTATTTTCTCCATTGCCATTTAACCCGTTTGTACTCCCCTTCCCCCAGTAATTACTACACTGTTGTCCATGTCCATGAGTTCTTTTTCATTTTTGCTCCATCACTTCACCCTTAACATCCTCCCCTACACAATGGCTGTCATCCTGCTCTCTATCTATGAGTCTGTATCTATTTTGGTTGTTAGTTCAGTTTATTCATTTGATTGACATATGAGTGAAATCACATGGTATTTGTCTTTCTCTGACTGGCTTATTTCACTTAGCACAATGCTCTCCAGGCCCATCTATGCTGTCACAAAAGGTAAACTTTTCTTCTTTTTTATGGCTGAGCAGTAGAAAATGGGCAAAGAACCTGAATAGACATTTCTCCAAAGAGGATATACAGATGGCCAATAGACATATGTAAAGATGCTAATTATCATAATTACCAGAAAAATGTAAATTAAGACCACAATGAGATATAACCTCATACTTGTCAGAATGGCTATCATCAAGAAATCAAAAAACAAATGCTGGTGAAGATGTGGAGAAAGGGGGACACTTTTGCACTGTTCGTGGGAATGCAGACTGGTGCAACCACTGTGGAAAGCAGTATGGAGTTACCTCAAAAAATTAAAAATGGATCTGCCTTTTGACCCAGTGATCTCATTTCTGGGAATATATCCAAAGAAACCCAAAACACTAACTCAAAGAACATAAGCACCCTTATGTTCACTGCAGTGTTATTTACAATCTCCAAATTATGGAGGCAGCCCAAGTGTCCATCAGTAGATGAGTCGATAAAACTACTATGGCACATTTACATAGCATGCATTAAAAAAAATGAAAACAAGTGAATTTTTGTGCAGCTATTTTAATATTGAAGATGGAAGAAAATATACAACATTTTCAGTATATCATGCTTTGTTGGTTCAAGAAAGATAAAAACACAACTGAAATGTAAAACAGATTTGTGCAGTGTATGGAGAAGGTGCTGTGACTAACTGAATGTATCAAAAATGGTTGTGAAGTTTCTTGGTACTATTGTTATTTTAACCAAATAGTTCTTTGCTGCAAGGCTGTCTTATGATTTAAAAGATGTTTAAAAGCACCCCTGCCCTCTAATGACTAGAAGCCAATAGCAGAAGATAGCTGACATACTCAAAATATCCAAATCTATAAAGTTATTGGTGAAAATAAAAAAATAATAAATATGTATTATTTTATCGAAAAATAGAAGGAATATATATTTATATGCACACATACATATATATGTTATAATTTTTAAAAATGCAGTAAATTCCTTAAGCAGAAAGAAGGTTAACAGATTTTTTTAATCTGATGCATAATATCTCATATTGCAAACACTGTGCGTAATGAGGTATGTCCAGAAGAAGTCCGTCCACTGTTAATATAACAAGACTGGTTTGCACAACATTGATGTAACATGGCAGCTAAGGAGAGTGGACTGGAATGCATGTGTATGAACAATGATGGCTTCACTGTACTAGTCAGTGGGGGCAGTAGACACTGTTAGGTGAGCATGTAAACTGTGTGGACATCTCATTCAAAATGACTGAGCAAGTAGAGCACTGAATCTACATCAATTTTTGTGTTAAGCTTGAATATACCTCTGTGGAAACTTTGGATAATTCAGAAGGTCACAGCTAAGGGCAATTGGTATTTGGCCGCTTCACCATGACAATATGGCTGGCTGCTCATGCATCACATCTCATGCAGAATTTTTTGGCAAAACATGAAATTACCCAAGTTACTCAACCTCCCTGACTACCACCCAAATTTGGTGGCCTGGAACTTCTGGCTTTTCCCAAAACTAAAATCACCTTTGAAAAGGAAGAGATTTCAGACCATAAATGAGATTCATGAAAATACAATGGGGCAACTGATGGCAATTAGGAGAACTCTGTGAGGTCCATAGGTGCCTACTTTGAAGAGGACTGAGGCATCACTGTCCTGTGTTCAATGTTTCTTGTATCTTGAATCTTCTTCAATAAATGTTTCTATTTTTCATGTTACATGGCTGGATACCTTCTGGACAGACCTTGTATACATAGGTGCACAGCTAATATTTTTTGGCACTAATGTGTAAGTAATTCTTGAGAGTTTAGCTAAAGCTACTGTATGGTATTGATATCTTTGCATCTATTTTGTTTGGCCAAGCTGCCTGCAGTGACCTTAAAGTGACACTAATCGCCACCACCCCCCCCCCCCCCCCCCCCCCCCCCCCCCCCCCCCCCCCGCCAAGCACAGGTTTTCTTGACAGCAGCAGCTCATAGACTCACAAGCAAATATAAGTTCCTGGTATGACTTCCCCAGTAGTTTTTATGATCAACAGTCTTCCCTGACCCTGGTATTGATAATGCTGCCTTTCTTTTATGCCTTTTAGATAAGGCCCCAGTGGGGCTTACAAAAACCCCGCTCTTGTGCTTTAAATTGACCAATCTGGCTCTAGACTATGAACTCCAAGCACTCTATTCGTAGACCCTACTAAAGGCACATGCTTCAGGTCCTGCCTCTCTCTTTCCCTCTGCATTTTGCCTTGACTTCCTCACGTGGCTTCTGCAGGAATGGTGAACAATATCTCCAGGACCTATGAGTAATAAAATTCTCTATCGTTTTCTCTTGTAGTGTGTTATTGAACCATTACTGATCATTTGGCACCTGTACTACACTTTACAAGTGTTAATAGTGATGGAATAAATAAAAATTACTAAATTTTCATTTATTGAGAAACACTGCAAAAAATTTTTTTTGACAAAGCTAATTCAGCATAAGGCAAAGACAGACCATACAATTTTTAGAGATACATTTTTAATTAAATTAGATCAAAAATTAATTTTCAACTAGTAATTAGATTATTCTACTATGTCAGAGAATAGCCTTTATATCTAAACCTTGCTTTCAACTTATCAAGTTTTGTAAAAATATATAACCTTCATATTAGCTCATATTAATTAAAAAAGTAAGTATAACAGATATAAAATAAAAAAAATATATAACACATGGAAATTAAGGACAGCTAAAAAAGGAACAAAGTTTTATAAGGAATTAGAATGACTGAGAAGATAACACCAGTAACCATACAGAGCAAAAGGTATCTGATTTTATTTTTGAGTTGCATTTATATGGAAGTACATAGTATCTTACACATTCAGGACCAGATTTTGACTCAATAAAGTAATGAAAAATAATTTGGTATAATAACCAAGAAAGAGGCTTTCAGATAGATTTTCAAAGGCACCATGCCATGTACCTATATGACTTTGGAAAGATTACTTACTTTTTGTGACACCATGAATTGTGCTTTTCTCTATTAATTTAGTGTTGACAGACAAAAGCAAAAGCTAACATGCACAAATGATTTTAGTCCACTCTACCAATTAAAGGAATAACTCTTTAGAGAAAGTTGAGGTTATTGGTTAAAATAATTTTTGACCTTAGGCTTTTTTATTATTATTATTAATACCATCTATTATCTATCTTCGCTTCCAGAATGACACATTTTACTTTGGGGCTGAAGTTTCCAGAATGTTGACTCTACTGTCAAAATTGTTTTCAATTACAGCCCATTTTGTTTTTGTGGTTTGTTTTTCCTCTCCTATAGCACCAATTGCCATACAGAATCCAGTATTGAGATTTAGTTTTAGAGGATTTAGAGAGTAAAGAAAGATGTAAAACTAATGAACAATGATGAACAATTTAAATAAATTAATTGAATTTTAAATAATTAGTTTAACACAAATTGCTCTTCCCAATGTTATTTCCTAAACTGAAAAAGAAATAAACAAAACTAACCCCATATTTTCTCCTATCTCAAACCTTCTAGTGATTTTATCCTTCTTTCTCCCTATGTAAAGAATATATTTTATAGCTAAGTTTTTCTAAGTAATTTTACAAATTGTTAATGTCTTATAATTGTGTCCTTAATCTCCATCAAGATATTGAATTAGTAACAAGATATTAGCATCTCTGAGTTTAAAACTTTAAAAATTTACTCTAGCACTTAAAACAATGATTTCCTCTCAAATTCCAAAGTGTTTGCCCGTTTAAAAAGCACCTTCCTTTTGAAGATAAAATGCTTATAACTTTTGTTATGTATGATATAAATATATTTTTATTTTTATTTTTTAATTTTTTATTGTTCAATTACAGTTGTCTCCGTTCCTCCCCAATTACTCTACCCTACCCTACCCACCCCTCACTATCAAACCTCCTCCCCTAACTCCCCACTGTCTTTGTCCTTGGGTTCTTATTCATATTCCTTGACATGACCCTTCCTCTTCTTTCCCCTGCTAGTCCCTTCCTGCTCCCCACTGGTTACTGCCAGTTTGTTCTTTATTTACTGCTTTGTCGAAAACCACATTATTTTTAATAATTTAAATATTTTTAGAATAGTTATAGGGTTAGGAAAGTTACAAAGATGTATTTTTATTGAATTTATTAGGTTAACATTGAGTAATAAAATTTTATACATTTCAGGTATATAATTCCACAATGCATTATCTGTATATTGTGTTGTGTGTTTACCACTCCAAGTCAAATCTCCTTCCATCACCATTCCTTCTTTTACCTCTCCCAGCATCTTTCCCTCTGGCAATAACTATACTATTGTCTATGTCTAAGAGTCTTTCTTTTTATTTTTCCTTTGCTTAATCCCTTCATCCTTCTCACCCAACCTCCAACCCTCTCCCCCCTGACAGCTATCAGTCTGTTCTCTACATCCATGGGTCTGTCTCCACTCTGTTAGTTTACTTTGTTCATTGGATTGCACATATAAGTGAAATCATATGATATTTGTCTTTCTTTGACTTATTTCATTTAGAATAATACTCTCCAGGTCCATCCATGCTGCCACAAAAGGTAAAAGTTTCTTTTTTTTACAGCTCTATGACAACTTTCCGTTAGCTCTTGTTTACTTTGACATACCTCTCTATCCCTGAGGATTGATTTATATTTATTTATTTTCTTTTCCATTTGTTTGTTTTAGCATTTCCTCTTTTTCCCTCCCTATACAGGATGCTCTAAACTCCTCCTGTACCTACCCTGCTTCAGACCTATGCTGGCTTATTTCTCCAAGGATCACTGGTTCCTTTTATTGAAACCAAATCTGTACACAAAGTGTTTTCTATTTTGATATAATATTCTTTTAAATGAGCTGATTTCTTTTGCTTCTAGAGATCTTACTCTTTCACTCTTCTGTGACTTTTTGTGAATAGTTGTTAATACTTAACTACTAACTAATACTTAATTCCCAATAATTATATAGTTCATAAGTACTGCTATATGCAGTTAAACAAAAAATGTGTTTTAATTCAAGCTCTTTGTTATTCTCTTACACATAAATGTATCACAAACTCTTAGGACTCATCTTTATGTCCCTAGTTTTTCTCCCCTGCATGTGTACAGAACTCTTCTAGATTCCATAAGAGTCCAAATTATTTTTTTATGATGATTGCATTATCGCTTTACTTATTTTTTATTGTTGTTCAATTACAGTTGTCCCCAGATTCTTAAAGTGTTATGATTAATATCTAACCTTATTTAAACATTAAAAGAAACTTTTAGTTTAAGTGGTGTTCTGTTACTACCTGCCAGCTCAGCTTTTATTGATTTCCCATTAAATTGAAAAAAATATATTAAATATAAGCAATTTTGAAACTGATAAAAAGATCTGAAAAATAGAAAATATACTTTATATAATGTTAAAATAAAGACAAAACTTTGCTAAGTATTAAGTCATTGGAAAAGAGTTGAAGCTTCTTTATTTCATTTTGTATTTAAAAGACTATCTAAAAATACCATATATCTAAAAAAGAAGCTTTCCTATCTTTTATCTTATTACCAAGACAAATATTATGCTATGGTTATTAGAAGTCTTGAGTCAACTACCCTCTTACCTTGTTTACTAAACCTACATTTTCTTTTGTTTTATACTTATTAAACAATTTTTTTATTTAACAGCTCAGATTATGTCTTCTTAAGGAAACTTGGCCAGACTATCTTCCCTAAAGGAATAATTTAGGTATTTGGTACTATTTTATCCTAGACATTTTCTTCAAAGTATTTAATATAATTCAAAACATTCATGCACACTTAATATTTTTATCTCAGTACAAGAAGACAAATTCACTGAAAAAAATCACAGACTTCTGGTCAAGATGGAGGTGTAGATAAATACCAGTGGGTCCCCTCCTTGGAAAACCACAGCAAAAATTACAACTAGACTATAAAACAAATATCACCTAGAATCATCAGAAAATTTAACTGTAGGGAAGTCTGACAACCAAGGAGTTGAAAAAGTCACATTTATCCAGATAGGTAAGAGGTGCAAAGACTTGAAGATGTACAAGAGGCATGGAGGGATGGAGGCACGGAGACACAGAATGGGTGGCCCCACACCCACATGTGGTGGATAAAAACCAGGAGAGATACCTCAGGAACAAGGGATCCCAGCCTACACCAGACCACCCAGTAGAGTTGCAGTGCCAAGAAGTTAAGTCCCCATAACTTCTGGCTGTGAAAACCAGTGGGGATTGGCGTGGTGGAAGAAACTGCAGGTTTCTCGGGAGTCTTCTTTTAAAGGGCCTGCAAAATACTTAGGACTTATGGAGACTTACTGCCTCTGGGCTTCAGCACAGGGAAGCAGCTGGATGGGCATCAGTGGTATAAAGGGAGAAATTGAAGAGTCTGGCATCAGGGTGAGTGCCAGGAAACAGCTTCCTCATGGACAAAAATCCATAGGACAGGCAGCAACATAGTCCCCTCTCTGAGCTCTCCCCCTGATAGAGCCACATAGCCATGACATCATAATGGAGACTCCATCTACCTGGTTCACATGAGTTGCCCTGCCCTGGCAATTACCTAAGATTCTGTCCCATCCGACTTACAGGTACACTTTTCTACAGTAGGCCATGCTACTATAGCAGGGAGTCAAAGCAGCTCTACCTAATACATAGGAACAAACACAGGGAGGCTGCCAAAATGAGGAGACAAAGAAATATAGCCCAAACGAAAGAACAGAACCAAACTTCAGAAAAAGACCTAAACAAAATAGAATTAACCAATTATCAGATGCACTGTTCAAAACATTGGTTATTAGGATGCTCAAGGCACTCATTGGATACTTCAACAGTATAAAAGGACCCTGACAGAAATGAAGTTTACACTGACTGAAATGAAGAAAACTTCATAGGGACACAACAGTGGAGTAGATGAAGCAAGCTGAGAATCAAATCAATGATTTGGAACATAAGGAAGAAAAAACATTCAATCAGAACAGCAAGAAGAAAGAAAATAAATAAATAAATAAATAAATAAATAAATAAATAAATAGCAAGGATAGGCTAAGGAGCCTATGGAAGCTCTTTAAGTGTTACAATATTCAAATCATAGGGGTGCCTGAAGGAAAAGAGAAAGAGCAAGAAATTGAAAGATTATTTGAAAAAATAATGAAAGAAAACTTCCCTAATTTAGTGAAGGAAATAGACATGTAACACCAGGAAGCAGAGTCCCAAACAGTTCAGACCCAAAGAGGTAAGCACAAAGACAAATCATAATTAAAATGCCAAAGTTAAAGATAAAGAGAAACTCTTAAAAGCAGCGGGAGAAAATCAGAGTCACCTACAAAAGAGTTCCCATAAGACTGTCAGCTGATTTCTCAAAGAAACTTTGCAAGCAAGATGGGATTGGCAATAAGTAATCAAAGTGATGAAAAGCAAGGACCTACAACCTAGATTACTCTATTCAGCAAAGTTATCATTTGGAATGGAAGGGCAGATGAAGTGCTTCCCAGAAAAGGTAAAGCTAAAGGATTTTGTCAACACCAAGCCATTATTACATAAAATGTTAAAGGGACTTAGTTAAGAAAAGGAAGATCAAAACTATGAACAATAAAGTGGCAATAAATTCACAGTCATCAACAATTGAACACACACACACACAAAAAAAAAACTAAGAAAACCAACAAAACAGAAACTATATCCTAGATAAGGAGAACATTTGGAGAGTTATAAGTTAGGAAGAGGAAGAGAGAGGATGAGAGAAAAGTTATAGGGATTAAGAAGTACAAATTGGTAGTCACAGAATATGCAGGGGAATATTAAGAGCAAGTAATAGGATATAGAGTAATGAAAGAATTTATATTCATGATCCATTGACATGAACTAAGGGGAGGATTGCCAGAGGGAATGGGGATACTAGGTAGAGTTGGGAAAGGGGAAAAAATGGGACAACTGTAATAGTATAACCAATAAAGTATATTAAAAAAGAAAAAGGACAATCTCTATCTACCTTATTATCTCATATTCACTATTCTGTAAGTTGAGTGATAAAAATTGCTCAACTTATTTCTGGAAAACATGAGTGAATAAATAGTGAATGAATTAAAAATACACATCTATATATTAAACAGTATTCAGAATTATAATACAAATGTATCCCTTTATAGCATAGACAATTTATATGACACTTACTGGGATTTGGCTAATTGTGCAAATCTATCCCTAGTAAAATCTCTTTGACTACAAATTTCTATCAATTTCTTCTCTTCTAGAAATCTTCAAATTTTATTTTATAGAGTACAGGATACTTTGTTGAAAGAGGTGAATTTTACTTTAAATAACTTTGAATTTTCACCTAATATTATTCCAGTAAAGTGATTCACACTTGATATTAGAAATAGTAAAGTCTAGGCCCGGCTGGTGTAGCTCAGTGGATTAAGTGCGGGCTGGGAACCAGAGGGTCCCGGTTCGATTCCCAGTTGGGGCACATGCCTGGGTTATGGGCCAGGTCCCCAGTGAGGGCCATGTGAGAGGCAACCATACATAGCTCTTTCTCCCTCCCTTCTCCTCTCTCTGAAAATAAATAAAAAAATAAAAAATCTTAATAAAAAAAGAAAGAAAATTAAAAAATTTTAAAAAATTTAAAAATTAAGAAAAAAAGAAATAGTAAAGTCTAAAACTCAATTTAATAAGTAAACTTCATTAATTTTGTGTATTTTAGAATTTCTCAAATGAATTCACCATTTTTTTCTTTTTTCAAATTTTGTTATCATTTTAATTAAAATAGTGAACCCAGAATCTAAAGTAGGGAGTATGCTTAAAATAAAGATTGTATTCTTATGTCATTGTTTCTTTCAAGTTCAAGAGAATGTTTGTGCTTATTTCTTTTAAAATTTACTTAATGGCTTTCAAAATGTCCTCTTTGATAACATCTCTTTATTTTGTAATCAATTGAACAAGGTTATTTTTCTCAAATCTATATATCCAGCAAAATTCACAGGTACACTAGTGATAAACTTATTGAAGAAAAAACTAGAAAGAAAGAACAGTTCAAATGGCTCACATTGATTCATTAATCATGAGAAAACTACTTTCTCGAGTCAGTGAAGTTCTTTCTGACGCAGGCTTTTGGTCTTCTCTCTGTTGACCCTGCCACAAAAAGGAAATAAACCTTTTAAAATTTTCTTGACATACTCTTCATGAATCATAGTAATTTTTAATCTTAGTGATATTTTCTCTTCCTAAACACCCATTTGCCATATTTTTAAAAAATAATACATTAACAATTTTCCATTCACTAATAGTTTAAAGGTAAGCATAGACTGTATCTCACCTCAAGTGCAATATTAAATATTGCACTTAATTTTCTTAAATTCTTTGTAATATGACATTTTGGTTGACTATTAATTATCATTCAAGTTTAAGTATTTATATTATCTCCTTGCTGAAGATTTCTCAACATTATCTTGATCAGTAAGTAAATATTACCCTCTACCTAATTGTATTTGTGCCTAGCCTCATCTGTAATAATAGTACTATACTTGAATCATTTTTAGATTGTTTTCTTCAATAAGTTATAAATTATAAACAGTATTTGCAGGCCAATCCTAGGAAGATAATTTTTTATGAAAACTAATTTTATTTCAGTTATTTTACTCAGCATTTATCTGGTTTACATTATTTCATAATGATGATAAATGAAATTTTGTCTCCATACAGGTGCACAGAATTCTTAGAGTAATTAATTTGTTCAAGGTTAACCAGCTGGTAATTTGGCACTTTTATTTGACCACACAGCATCTGATTCCAGACTGTACACTCTTCATTATCAGTTGAATTTTTTATATGTAAAGCAAAATGAAGTTACATAGGGAATTAGAAGAGAACTAAAGTTAGTGAATAAAGTGCTGACAAGCTAAGAATGGATAAATTCTACTTTTGTCTAATGATGATCACTGAATCACATACACAGTCATTCTTTCCTTGTATTAGAGCAAAGCATTTGTGGTCATTTAGCTGTATGTTATCTCATAAAATCCAAAAAGCCCCATAGTTTCCCTTTGTTCCTTCCCATACCCTTTCTCCTCAGTTCAAACTGACAATTTTCCTGATGGCATTGCTCATACTAATCTCCTTATGGAAGAATCACTGGGTCACACCTTCTCCTTTTTCACATTACAAAGAAGCTAAGAATTTGTCAAATCTCTAAGTTCTGCTTCTTTTTACTTAACAATTTTATGTTTATGTTATTTCTCCATACTCTCATTTTACTTGTAAACATAGGAGGAACCCAACTATACTTCCTACAGTGTAATTAGATATCTGTTCAGCTAAACATCTAATTTCATCATTAGGTAATTCTACCCATCCACAAAGCTCTGGAACAAGACCCAATTTAGCCAAGTTCTTTGCCAACTTTATACAGCAAGGATGACCATCCCTCCTGTTTCCAATAACATGTTTCTCATTTCCATCAGAGACATCATCAGAATGGCCTTTACCTTAAATATTTCCTTCCTTCCCTCCTTCTTTCTTTTTTTACTTTTAATTTTTTTATTAGTACAGCAAATTTCACCTAGGTGAATGCCTGCTGGTGACTGGGAAATATTTCATTGGCCACCCTTGGTGCCAACTGCATTCCTGCCCTGTCACCTCCACAACACACCCTGCTTGGGCTTGTCTTTGAACCCCCCAGGATTCCCATCCCTTTTCTGCCCATACCCCCAGCTGTCTGCAAAGCCACAGCCATGGCTCAAATCAATGTCAAGTGCAAAACGTACCTCTCCAGATGCATCCTCTTGAAATGTCATTTGGATATAAATATTTCTACCAAAATTCTGATCATGATTACAGTAGCCCCCCCTTATCTGCAGTTTCACTTTCCATGGTTTCATTTGCCCTCAGTCAATTGTAGTCTGAAAATATTAAATGAAAAATTCTAGAAATGCACAATTCATATGTTTTACAGCATGTGCTGTTCTGAGCAGCATGAGGAAGTCTCACTCCATCCCACACTGTCTGCCCTGCCTGTGATCTAACTCATGCTTTGTCCACTGTCTCCATGCTCTGATGCTCCTTCTCATGGTATTTCAGTCCTTGTGTCAAATAATCTTTGTTTTACTTCACAATGATCCTAAACTGTAAGAGTAGTAATGCTGGCAATTTGGATATGCCACAAAGAGAAGCTGTAAAGTGCTCCTTTTAAGTGAATATGTGAATTTTCTTGAACTAATAAGGACAGAAAAAATATGTTGAGGTAGCTAAGATCTACAGTAAGAACAAGTCTTCTACCCATGAAATTATGAAAAAGGGATAAGATGTGTGCTAGTTTTGCTGTCACAGTTCAGACTGCATAAATTATGGCAAAATGTGTGGTAAGTGCTTAGTTAAGATGGAAAACATTAAATCTGTGGATGGAAGACATGACATTGTCATGAATCCATGATCATCCTTCTGATATATCATCAGAAAGGCCAAGTAGCCTAACACTACAACACACAATACCTACAGCATTCACCCTACTTCATCTTGTTACATAGGCATTGCATCATCTTTAAAAAGAAGAGTGACCCTGGCTGGTGTAGCTCAGTGGACTGAGCACGGGCTGCGAACCAAAGGGTTTGATTCCCAGTCAGGGCACATGCCTGGGTTGTGGGCCAGGTCCCCGGTGGGGGCCACATAAGAGGCAACCACACATTGATGTTTCTCTCCCTCTCTTTCTCCCTCCCTTCCCTTCTGTCTAAAAAGAAATAAAATCTAAAAAAAAAAAAAGAAGAAGAAGAGTGAATACAGTACAATAAAATATTTTTAGAGAAAGACAGAGACTACATTCATATAACCTTCATTATAGTTGTTACAATTGCTCTATTTTATTATGTTATTGTTGTTTTTCTCTAACTGTGCCTAATTGATAAATTAAACTATATAATAGGTATGTATGTACAGGAAAAAAACATAGTATACATAGGGCTTGATACTAACCACTGTTTCGGGACCCAAGGAATGCCCACTTTGATGTCATGTGTGCTTAAACAGCATACACTCATCCATTTCTTCTCATTTCCCCTTAACACAATGATTTTTCTATTCACTGCTTCTGTACACACAGATATGAAGTATTCTGGGTGTCTCAACCATCAGTTATGGGGAAGATTTTATTATCAGGACAGGTAGTCATAGCTTTGGAAGACTTTTAATACTCATTTATTTTCTACCGATCACCTAGGTAAAACTAAAATTACTTATTAAGAACTTATATTGCTTTCAAGGGCCTGCATTACTGTATTTATTCAGAGTTATTTCCTGACATTCCCTTATTTGAGTTTCATTTTATCATAATATCAAACTGTTTATAATCTCCTTTTCCATTTTTCTCTGTTCAAGTTATTGTCACTTATTCTATAATTCTTCTAGCATTTTATCATCTTAACTTTCTAATCTTATCTAGATGTGTTCTCTCTGTTCAAGTCTTGCTTAAAAGCTTTGCTTTAGAAAAAGCATTTTTTAAATTATCTTCATGTATTCAATAATAAGAAAAATGCCTAGATATAACTGTCAGTCAATAAACATTGTCTGAGCCACCACTTGATAAAAATCCTTCCTATTTTAAAGGTGAAATATCATCTGGATGCAATAAATTCTGAAGCTGCAATTCGTCATTTATATAGAGAAACTATAACATAACCAGAATATACTTTTATCAAGTTCTGTTATATTTTACAAGGTGTTATAATTGGTTGTGTAGATAACACATATTGCAATAATAAGATGTGTTTATATCCTATCTTACTCATAATTTTAGATCTTTGAGAAAATAATTTTCCCTCAATTTTATGCCCTGCCTAATTGGAATAATGTTAGTTGTATCTAACTTGTATATCAAAGTTAATAATTAGAGGTGAAAATATATGTGCACCTTAACATATGAAATATATGCATACATATGTAAACATACTTAAATTTTAGAATAATGTATGTTTATGCAAATATTTAAAAAGTATTATATACATTTGATGTTTTACTCAATCATATCACTCCTAACTTTAACACATTTATCACTACTAAAATGTTTCTAATATGCTTCTATCAGTTATTAAGTTTTGCATATATGTCCATGACAAATATATCAATGCTTCCCATCAAGTTCTCACAATAAATAACTTTTAGACAATCATAAACATATCTTTGTTTACAAATAAAATCGCCTGTTCTAAGGATAAAAATTTCATATGAACATGAATTATAATGCTTAACTCAACTATTCCCTTGATCCCATTTGTGTGAGGTTTTGAGGAGAAAAATATTGAGCAATTTATAAATAGATAAACTGAATTACTATCTCCCATGTGACAAATTAGTCAGGACATATTTTATCCATATTTTTCTGCCTCTGTGAAGGTTTCAAATAGGAGTAGTTGTACTATTTGACATTTGATTCAAACTATTCTTTGACTTTATAAACCCACTACTCCTAAGCTGATTCAAACTCTCCTTGTCATATATTTCCAATATCTTTAAAGATTTTATTTAAATGAACTTATTAGAATCCATTGACTCTAGAGAAACTCATTCATTTTTTAACTCACTTATTAAATAAGTGGTTATTGAATGTTTACTGTGTGTCAGGTTCTTGTTGAGGCATTTCAGAGAGATCTGTAAATTAAATAGGCAGATATCTGTGCTTGTGCAGTATGCATTCTAGGACATCTCTATTTAATGACACATTTGATGGTTTCTGGCTTTCTCATTCCAAACAAGGTTGTGTATTTGGCACCAACCAGTTAGATATTTCCTATCTGTCTCTTCCTTGTTCCTTATTCTTTATTCTATAAAAAGCTTCCTGCCTTCTATGCCTGTTACAGGAGGTCATTGAGACCTAGTTGACTTTAAGAGCTGGACCTGGACAATCAGAAGTTCCTTACTCCCTTCCCTGTCCTTGGGATATAGGTTCTTTTTTCATGTTCACAGTAGGACTGTTTCAAATACATAAATTCTAGAGAAAAGTGTGTTGCTAAGACCATTTGGACTGAATATGTAACTGAACACAGTTAAGACCGTTATATAAACTTTTAAAATTCTGGTAGGTAAATGTGGAGATTTATTTGTTTTTGTAGCCATGCAAGAAAGCCTCCTATGTAAATTCCATTGTTTATTAAATCTGCCCCTCACCTACCTGGAGTGGTTCCTCTTCCTCGGGTCTCTTCTTGTCCTTTGACTAGGGGGCCATTTTACAAAGCAACAGCCCCATTTCCCAGTTTTCTGAGAGGACACCACCATTTCATGAAGTGTTGAATAACATTTATTTGCATTATATAAGTTGTTTTTAAATTATGTTTTACAGTTTTGGCAATGAGGAATGAGATCGGAAGTTCACTGCAAACAACCTATGGGACAGCAGTGAGGCACCTGTTGAAGTCTTTGAATGCATTGCTGCTGTCATCATCACTGAGGTAGGTAAGTCAGTTCAGTTTGAGCTCTGCTCCCTTGCATACAACTCTCTGATCCAAACAAACTTTATTTTTAAACATGTAGTTTCCAGAAAGGTTTTGGGTCCTGAAAAAGTTCTGTGTTCTATTAAAATTCCCAGAAAAACACTGGGTCCCTGGAGAGGTTCTGGGGTAGTTATATTAGTAGTCTTCAATGGTGGCAGCCATTAAGGGTGTCACAAAGCTTCAGGATCAGTCCATGCCATAAACCACTGGAGAAATTGGGAAAATAAATTAAGACAAGAAATTCAACCTATTTAGACTATTAAAATAAAAATCTAAGTAGGCACAATTTGGACTCTTAAACATCATCAGGGCATTCACTACTAAAAAAAAAAATCTGTCTGTGAAAAGAATAATACTTTATTGCTAATAGGAGTCTCAAAAGCCAAAACAGTAAAATTGGTGAGCATGGGTCAAGCACATAAAAGCTGTCAGAGTACTTCCTACCTAACTCTAAGACTCCCATACTATCATAAATTGGTCATGGAATAAGTTAGATTGATACTAGGACACCCACCAACCAAAGGGAAAAAAATGTGCAACAAGGTACACTGTAAAACAACACAAAATCCCCCATTCAGTGGCATATCCCACCTCAGTATAAATTTAGCTTCGTAAGAACCATGACTTAGATAAAAAATGGGACCCTCATATTTCAGAGTTGAGAGTGCCTCCTTCCCGCACACCTACTTGTTATGTGTAATATCTGTGGTCCCAGAAATTGTAGCTATCTAGAAGAATGGCAAAATCTTACTAAGATAACAATAATTGCAGTGGCCACTAAGAGGAATGTTCTAATAGACAAGATTACTTGCTTAAGAAGGACAATTGAAAGCAAGGGTTCCCCAATCAAACAGAATAAGCTACCTATTTTAATTGACAGACAAATACCTCCCAAAGGTTTCAAGATTTCAAAATAGCTTCATTGAAAGATTCACTTAAAAAGGCTGATGAAAAATTAAAAACACAAGAGGAACCTAAAATGAAAGACTATAAGACTGACATGGCTCATACTAACCCTTCTACCTTCCTTTACTCGAGTACCCACCAGTCCTCTATCTGAACTGCCATTCCCCCCAGAACAGATCACAAGACTGTAAACAAAAGCCAGAGTTAGTGGCATTACAACTGCAACACTTCAAGTCTATAAACCTAAAACACCTTGGCCTCCCTGTTACACCCTCCTAGGACC
>PVJI01026773.1:0-18565 GCA_004026765.1 Micronycteris hirsuta | reverse complement strand
TTAAGCACAAAATTGGTAAAGAGGATGGTTTCCTGTTAATGGCCACAGTACTCAGACCTGTCAAAGGGCAGTATTGGAATTCTAATGATAGATAAAAGGAAAAAAGCAGTTTCTAAAGTACAAGTAAGTTTAATGTGAAAACAATAGAAGAAATTAACAGTTCAAGTAGAAAACACATTATGACAAAAAAGTTATGTGGTTGTCTGTGAAATAAATGAAACTGAACATAACTATCTTTTCACAAGACTTTATAACTTTCTAAGTTGTCACTTCTTATAGCTCTTTTCCCCCATAGACATGATAGAATTATTCATTAACACACAGAGCAGGCTTAGAAATAAAGATTGCAACCCGCAATATAATGGTTAAAAACATCACTGCCAATAGTCATTATGGTGTGCATCTCTATGAAGAAATTATTTCAATATTTTTTTAAAAATTAACCATCTAAGATGGGAGAGGAAAACTAGTCACAATAACACAGAAGCTAATATTTTTCTTCTATTAACTATACTTTGTTGGTAAAGTTTTGTAAATACTCTAAATGCTGGTTTACACTCTAATTTTTATATAACTCTATTCATTACCAAAACTCTTGTATGACTAAGACTACATCTGTACATATGAAGATATAATGAGAGTCATATAAAATGATATAATGAGAGTCATATTGTAATACATCTAACTCTAATAACATATGTAGATCCCTTTCTCCCTTTGCTGCACATCTCATGCATCTCTGTAGTCACAACAAGCAGCACAATGCCTGGCTCAGATTAAGTTCAATAATTAATGTATTAAATGAGGTATATTTTCTATCACTTTTATTCTATTTTTGTTTAAGCACAATTTTAAGAAATGTTGCTTATTTTTTGATATCTTACGGTAAACTCATTCTGTCTGAACTGTTATTAATTGGTAAAGTTTAATTTACAGCTGTTTTTGAATGGTAGTATGGTCTATCACTTATGATATTTCTTCTAAAACATAGCGTATATCTGCATATTTACTCTAGAACATTTCCTGGATTTTTTTTCTTTGATCATCTGATAATAAAATTTCTTCAAATGATCTCTACAAAACAGATGTATTTGACAAAATTTTACTGAAATTACTTGCTGTTTTGGAATATTTGGATAATTTTTAGATTCTGTATTTGGATTCTACAGTAAAACATAATATACACATATATCAGAGAAAGAGAGAGTATATCAAAAGAGAGATTTACTATTATAAGGCATTATAAGAAATAATGTGATTTTGGAGGTTGATAAATACCAAGATCTGCAGTCAATAAGCTGGATAGTCAGGAGAGCAAATGGTATATTTCTAGTCCAAAAGTTAGCAGGCTTGGGACCAAAGTAAATCTGGTTTTAGTTCAAGTCTGAAGGCAGGAAAACAAAACAAAACAAACCTATGTTCTGGCTCAAGGCAGGCAAAAGAAAATTCCCTCATACTCACTGGAAGGTTAGCCTGTCTGTCAACTGATTGAGAGGGGCCCACCCACATTAGGGGAAGCAATCTGCTTTACTCAAACTCTGAGTAAACCAATTCCGCTTTACTCTGGGTGAGAGCCATTCAAATGTGGCTCTCTCCCAGAAACACCCTCAAAAGCACACCAGAAAAATGTTTGACCACAGGTCTGGGCTCCCCATGACACATCAAGCTAACCATTACAGATTCCTTTTTCTGTTTATTTAGGGTTATGCCTTTTGATTTATTAGTATGTAAACCACTATTAAAGATAAAGTAATTTTCTTCCTCTTCATCTTCTTTCACTTACTTTCATTTTCCTCTCAGGCCCCTTCTGCCTCTGCCTGTGGATTCTCAGGATTCTGCCCTGGACACATTTTCCCAGGTAATCTCACTGCTCACATGCCTCCAACTACTGTTTCCTGTTGTATTTGTCTTCTCAGGTGGCCCTAAGAAAATACAGTGAACTGGTGACTTAAACAACAAAAATTTATGTTCTCTCTGCTCTGGAAGCTGGAGGACAAAGGCCAACGTGCTGGCATGGTCAGTGTCTGGTGAGGGCTCTCTTCCTGGCTTGCAGCTGCTGCCTTCTTGCTGTGCCCTCACGTGGCAGACAGGTCAGCAAGCTCACTGGTGTGTCTTTTTATAAAGGCTCACGAATTTCTTTTTGGTTCATGAAATTTGTCTCAGTGTTGCTAAGCATTACGATGTTTCATACACTGTTCCCTTTGGCTGGCTAATTCCTATGTACCCTGCAGCTCCCAACTTAAAATCACTTTCTCTAGGAAGAGTTCTCTAAATTGTCAAACCTGCATCAGTCGCCTCAGAGGAGCCTACGTCTTATTATAATGCTTATTACATACTAATTATCTATGCTCCCCCAAAGCTGTTGAGATTGTGCTTGTCTTGTTCAATTTTATATCCACAGTGGTCAGGATAGTATTTGGCATATAGTGGAAGCAAATAAATAAGCATTACATGACATTTAAAACAAAGAATTTAGATGCATTTCAATATTCCTAAATCTAAAAAACACTGGCATCATGTCAAATTTATATTTTACATTGAAAGTGTAATTGAACTACTGTTTTGATGTTCCCAGGTTCTGTTTACTCTCAGTACAATTAATGTTATTCACTTTTGAAGTTTTTATTTATTTTGAATGTCTACTTTTTTGAAAAATCCTACCTGATTGACTATGGAAAGCAGTACTGCACTTAGAAATCTTGGCAGAAGCAGCCCTTGCAATGGGCCTCAAATTTTAGGTATATTTTTCTGGCCATGATCTTATGGTCTCTCAACCCATGGGCTGGGAGCTTATGGGACCATACGGCCAACACATATGGATTCTGCATCTTCCCTCGACACAATGTTTGTCCTCCTGAGAATAGGTCATAGGACTGCAGTATCTAGAGCTTGGCTTATGGATGTTTGCTTTATCTTGCTTACAGAAAAAGGCCACGGCGTGAGTCTTTAGGGAAACTGAAGGAACTGGTACATTTTTGACTGTTCTTACATGCAGGTTTAGGGCCTCTTGTAATGAAGGATGTGGTCAGGGTCAGGAAAAATAAGTGTATGAGTGATGGTCGGGTATGGAACCAGGGCCCGGGGGCCGGTGTAGCCAGTTCACCCTGAATCAACAATGTGTACTTCATCACAAAGTTGTATTTGTCACCGTAAGAGGCTAGAGATTCTATTTAATGAAGTTTTTTAGATATTTTAGCAATTTTAAGAATTGGTTTATAAACTTTAATTATTTCGACATAGTATGTATATGCCATTTGTACTATTGTCAGTCTCTACAAACATCAGAGGTAGTTCTGATAGAAGTCAATCACTCCGCCAAAAAACTGCTCACCTAATAAATGAATTCGGCAGAACAGCGGGATACAAAATCAATATCCAGAAATCAAAGGCATTCTTATACACCAACAATGAAACATCAGAAGCAAAAATCAGGAGGAAAATCCCATTTGATATAACGAGAAAAATAAAGCACCTAGGAATAAACCTCACCAAGGAGGTAAAATACTTGTACTCAGAAAACTACACAACACTGAAGAAAGAAATCAAGGAAGACGCAAACAAATGGAAACATATACCGTGCTCATGGATCAGAAGAATTACCATCATCAAAATGTCCATACTACCCAAAGCAATTTATAGATTCAGTGAAATCCCTATTAAAGTACCAGTAGCATAGTTCACAGATATAGAACAAACACTTCAAAAATTTATATGGAACTATAAATGACCCCGAATAGCTGCTGCAATTTTGAGAAAGAAGAACAAAGTAGAAGGGAGTCACAATACCTGATATCAAACTGTATTACAAGGCCACTGTAATCAAAACAGCCTGGTGCTGGCATAAAAACAGACAGAAAGACAAATGGAACAGAACATAGAGCCCAGAAATAAACCCAAGTCTCTATGGTCAGTTAATTTTCAACAAAGGGGGCAGCAGCATAAAATGGAGTAAAAATAGCCTCTTTAACAAATGGTGTTGGGAGAGCTGGACAGCTACATGCAAAAATATGAAACTCGAGCACCAACTTACACCATACACAAAAATAAATTCAAGGTGGATAAAAGATTTAAATATAAGTTGTAACACCATTAAGTCCTAGAGGAGAACATAGGCAGATATTTCATGCAGCAATATTTTCACTGATATGTCCCCTAGAGCTAGGGACATAAAGGAAAGAATAAGCAAATGAGATGTCATCAAAATAAAAAGCTTCTGCAAGGCTAAAGAAAATAGTATTAAAATAAAAAGAGAACCAACCATATGGGAAATCATATGTGCCAATGATACCTTGGACAAGGGTTTAATCTCCAAAATATATAAAGAACAAACACGACTTCACTCTAAGAAGACAAGCAACCCAATTAAAAAGTGGGCAAAGGACTTGAATAGACACTTCTCCGAGGAGGACATACAAAGGGCCCAGAGACACATGAAAAGATGCTCAGTATCCCTAGCTATCAAAGAGATGCAAATTAAAACCTCAATGAGATACCACCTCATGCCAGTGAGAATGGCCATCATAAACAAAGCAACAAACAACAAGTGTTGAAGAGGTTGTGGAGAAAAGGGAACCCTAATGCGCTGTTGGTGGGATCGCAGATTGGTGAAACCACTATGGAAAACAGTATGGTATTTCCTCAGAAAACTAAAAATGGATCTGCCTTTTGACCTGGCAATTCCACTGCTAGGATTATATCCTAAGAACCCTGAAACACCAATCCCAAAGAACCTATGCACCCCAATATTCATAGCAGCACAATTTACAATAGCCAAGTGCTGGAAGCAACCTAAGTGTCCATCAGTAAATGAGTGGATCAAAAAACTATGGCACATTTACACAATGGAATACTATGCAGCAGAAAGAAAGAAGGATCTCCTACCCTTTGCAACAGCATGGATGGAACTGGAAAGCATTATGCTAAGCGAAATAAGCCAGGTGGTGAAAGACAAATACTATATGATCTCACTTTTAACAGGAACCTAATCAACAAAACAAATGAACAAGCAAAATATAACCAAAGACACTGAAATTGAGAACAGGCTGACAGTTACCAGAGGGGAGAGGAGGGGAATTTCAGGGGGAAAGGATGGAGAGTTTGCTGGAACAACTATAAAGGACACATGGACAATAACGGGGCAGGGTGGGGGGCTGGGGGGTTGGACTGGGGTGGGGGGAAAGGCAGAAAACTACTTGAACAACAATAAAAATAAAATAATAAAATAGAATACACGCACAGACTAAGGACCTTATGAATCATATGCCTCTAAATCTCTGCTTTCTTTCTTGCTTCAAAATGTTTCACAACCTGCATTAATAAAGGCTTAATCTAGCACTGCAAAAAAAAAAAAGTCGAGCAAACTTGTGGGCTTGCATACATGCAGTCTCTCTGATATCTGATGAGATCTCCAACAAAGATCCCCAGATTTCAATTAGTTGCATATCGTGTACCTTACTCATGTGAGGGCAACTGTTGAAACTCTTCCAATTTTATACCATACCTTAAAACATATCTAACACTTCTTTGGGGATGATACTACTTCTACAATTTAATAATGTCAGATACTTTTATACATGAAGGCTTAGTGTCATCTGTTTTAAGAGCTATTACGAAGTCCTTTTATCATCTCAAAATTACTTTTCTTTAATTAACAGAATGATAAAAATGTCCCTCTCAGAAAAGAGAAAGAATTTCCCTTTGAATTACATTTTCCTGAACTTATCAGGCCAGAAATATTATTTTATATTATATATTTCAAATTATATCTTCAGCTAAGGAAGGGTGCTTTAGGAAAAATTTGATTTTCAGAAAACAACACCCAACACTAAAACATAATCTTTCAACTATTCATCTTAGCTACACGTACTAAAGAATATCCCCTCAGGAAAGACTAATAAACATGTAATGACTTACATTTCTAAAGCATGTACTAAGATGTTTCCCTGTTGCATGAAGTCACCAAGACTTTACTTAACTCCTGCATAGAATAAATTCTTCAAATATTATACTTTACCCCATAATTTAGAGACAAAAATGTAATAATAAGAACAAAGTATTTTTTTAAAAAACATACACTTTAAGATTCAACATATACCTTTATTCTTCAAAACATCCATTTTTTTATAATTAAGCTAAATGGTAAAATCTTGAAGGGGAAGATATATCCTGAAATGGTGAAGCTCAAATGTAGGCACAGCATGGTATTTGGGTGCTTGCTTTCTCTTTTTTTCCTCCATGTACACATCTTATAATATATACTTCTGTTCCATCATAATTTTATTGTAAAAGTATAAATTCATTTTGCTATTTCAATTCCCTAACAAATATAAGAGTTTGAATACTTTGTAATAACTTAACAATGAAAGGATTGTTGCCTCTTGTGTATTCCGGGATCTACATTTATAATTGTTCACATTCATTAGTTTGGGATCAAATTTATTAAGTGACACTTATGTTAACAAAAATAACAGGACACAACCCTCTGTGGGTTTTTTGTTTTTGTTTTGTTTTTTTATGACAGAACTTTTGTATGACTGACAAGAAAATTTAGGCTTGTTTTTTAAAATGAAAGGAAAAAATTACAAAAACACATCGTAGCAATGACCCCAAATCTTACTGATTTAAGAAATTGCTATTACTTTTCTTTCTCAGTAAGTATAGAAATATCAAGTATTCAAACAGAAATTTATATTGGGGACATTAAGAATAAAGTGTTTACCGGAAAAATTGCAGATCCAGGAATATTGAGTTTCTCACCCCATACTATATTGAAATTTAACTGTATTTAACTGTAAAATCAAAGAACTGAAAAGGTTTAAAATAAAACTAGTATTTATTAACCATTTGGTATGGGAAAGGTTTTTAAGCTTAAAAGTAGTCACAGTGGTTAGAAAGTAGTATGTCAATAAAGCACATGAAAGTTGGTCTGAGTGACATGTAGTTATTTCTCATTAGATAATGAAGTTCTTGACTGAGGGGGTTGTCTGAAATTCAGGAAAAATTAAGTTTAGAGAAAAAAAGTGTGTGAATACCATTAAGAAGTATGCTAAGTAAAATAAGCCAAACATAGAAAGTAAAAAACTGTATCACCACTCTTATGTGTGAAATCTAAAATAGTTGGATACATGGAAGCTGAGAGGAGAACCATTGTTGTCAGGGTGGGAGGGGAGGCAAAAAGTGAGACGTTGGTCAAAGGGCAAAGGGCACAGAGCTGACTTATGTAAGATAGACTATCCTGGAGATTCAATAACACCATGACAACTAGAGTTAGTAATACCGTAATGAATACTGCAGATTTGCTAAGAGAGAGTATTTCAGGTGCTCTCATTACACACACAAAAAATATCAACTATGTGAGGAGATGATGTTAATTAGCTTGAGTGCAATATTCATTTCACTGTATATATTTATATCATCATGTTATATACCTTAAACATTTACAATCTTTATTTTTAAAAAGAAATATACAGCTCTTTCTTTGGTTAAAAATTTACACTGACTTCTCTTTTGCACTGGAGTCTTGAATTTATTCCTCCATCTGTTGATGATTCACCCGTTCATTTATCTATTCAACTATTTAAAAATATTTACATAAGCAGAAGAGAGATGGATAAGACAATCAGATAAGACAATCAAAAACTTGTGGTCAAATAAAAAAGAAAGAGACAAGAGACTGGGCATAATAAATTCCTGGAGCAAGTACGGTTTGAGAGAGGTCCTAATCAGAACTGTTGTAGAGACCTAGAGAAGACAGATCAAGAATGGGACTTTTGATTAGGAGATTTTAAAGTCACGTGAAATCAGTCTTCCAGTTATCACTGTTGTGAAAATGCTAAGCACAAAGCCAGAAAAAAAATTGTTAAGGAGTCAGTAGGTGATAAAAAATGGATATACTGAATATAAAGTACTAGTCCTGAGAAATGAACTTTTAAGTAACTAAGACACAGCTATGATTGCTTTTATTACTCTTATCCAGATTATTCAGTGTCTCCATACTACTTTACAATCAAGTCTTTTTTGTTTAATTGTTTAACAAAAACAATTTTGAGATGTACTTATTGAGATATATTTAACATGTAACATTATATAAGTTTAAGGTATACATACACATAGTGAAATGATTACCACAAAGTTAGTTAACATACCTATTACTTCACATTGTCACCATATTTTGTATGTGTGTGAGATGAGAACGCCTGAGATCTACTCTTAGTGATGCTCCCGTGTATAATAGAGTACGATTCACCAGGCTGTACATTAGGTCCCTGAAATCCATTCATCTTATAAGGAGAAGTTTGAACCCTTTGACCAACATCTTCTCATTCCTTCCACCTCCCAATCCCTGGCGGCCATCATTCCATTCTTGGTCGTTTTGTTTTGTTTTTTTTAGATTTTACATAGAGCGAGATCATACACTGCTTGTCTTTCCCTATATGACTTATTTCATTTACCATAATGCCCCCAAGGTCCATCCAGGTTGTCCCAAATGGCAGGATTTCCTTTCATTCTATTGCTAAATAGTATTCCATTATAAATATATATATATCACATTATCTTTATGCATCATCCATCTGTAGACATCCAATTGTATTCCATCTGTAGTTAGGTTGCTTCTAAGTCTTGGCTATTGTGAATATTGTTGCAAGGAGTATAGTGGTGCAGATACCTCTTTGAAATGGTGATTTTATTTTCTTCATATATGTATACCTACAAGTGATATTGCTGGATCATATGTTAGTTCTAGTTTTAATTTTTTGAGGAAACTCCATACTGTTTTTCATAATAGCTGTACCAATCACAATCAACTCTTGAATAAATGGGTCTAAAATGAGATTCATGCACAAGATTAGTTTGTAATCCATGTTATCAGAAGCTCTGCTACAGGTTGGTTGTGTTCTTCTGAAATTCATTTGTTGAAGTATCTCAGAATGTGACCTTATTTGGAAATAAAGTTGTTGAAGATGTAATTAGTTAAGATGAGGTCATACTTGAATTAGGTAGACTCTTAACCCAACAGGACTGGTATCCTTTTAAAAAAAATGAAATCTGTACACAGACACACACACAGGGAGAACTCCATATAAATATGAAGCAGATATGAGGTGTTGCATCTACCAGTTAAGAAATACCAAAGGTTGCCAGCAAACCACAGGGCAGACATGGAACAGAGTCTCCCTTACAACCTTCAGAAGGAACCAATTCTCACAACACCTTCATCTCAGACCTCTAGCCTCCAGAACAGGGAGACAATACAATTTTTGTTGTTTAAGTCACACAAAGTTGTGGTACTTTGTTATGCAAATTCCAGAAAACTAATGGAGCATTAAAGACTAAATCTGTGAGTCTGAATTTTATTTTCAACTATGAACACCAAATATGAATCAAAGGCAGAAGACACAGGCCACAGAGTCAATGGAACACATTTTGAAAAGAAACATAGATATTAAAATTAAATATATTGCATGTTTTTCCTGAAAGAAAAAAAAAAGGAGCTGTGGACAGCAGGTGTGTTGTGTGTCTGTTGGCTGTTCCAAGGGAGTGCTTAGACAGTTTCTGTGGGAATTTAGACTTTTCCTTTGCTTATAACAATATCCTACAGCTATTTATGAGTCATGGACTCCCATCCTTGACAAAATGTATTATAATATTCAAAGTAAAAATAATCCAGCTCTAGAATCAGCCATACTTGGGATTTCAGCTTATTTAGGATATTTCATATTTACTGACTCTGCTGCCTTGACCTGTTTCTGCCTTCTCATGCTCAATTTCTACTTTTTGTATGTTTAGTTTTCATCGATTTACTCAGGACTGAATTGTGCAACCTCTAGTTCAAGGACTTGACTTCAAGATCTCTGGCTGTCCTTACCTCGCAGCAATCCTTAACTGTTGGCTGGTTCATCTCCAGCCTGAGCTCCTGTCCACTTGACTCCTCCGACCAGCTTTATCCATCTGCTTTCAGGTCCTAGGTACACAAGTGAAATTGGATTTTTACACTTAAACATCAAACACGAGAATGACCCTTGCTTGTTCTGAATTAGGGTGAAGAATCTTCAAGCCCATTCTTTCCCTACACAATTTTATGTTATTACATAGCACAGCTGGAGTAGCAGAGACTCTTCATTGTCTGAGGGCTGAGTTTTCAAAGGTATGTATGTTACTTGGTCAGTAATCAAATGTACTCATATTTCTATAAACAGTAGACTAAAGAGCATGCATTTAAATGATTACCTAAGTTATACTTTGTAAGAAATTCATAAGAGATGAGATGATATTTTACATTAGGCTAAATTCTTTTCCTGACACTAAGATTTTTCTGATTTTATAAAGCTACTTTAATTATTCCTTCTTATTACTTTCAACCTTTGCTAATAAAATCTGACAAAGCTACATGCTTTTCACGTCTGAAGCTTTATACTAGCTGCAGATACTCTGTCTTCATAGTGAAGCAGTACAGTTTCTGAAATGTTTGATTATAGTGAAGCATGAAAAACCTTCATTACCCTAGATCACGCATTTTTTTTACATCCTAGCTGTGATAGCAAGACAGGAGTTTGGGGACAAGCTCTTTCTCTCAGTTTACTTACCTTTGTTTTCCCAATAATCTTTTTGTAGCTCTTCATATATTCCTGCCTGTCATGACAATTCATTTCATATTAACATTTGGTGGAAACCCTCTGCTGTAACTACACTATAGGTGACTTTGTTTTATTTTTATTTTTTATTGTTGTTCAAGTGCAGTTGTCTCCATTTTCCCCTCACTGCTCCCCCGACCCCAGCCAACCCCACATCCCACCCTCGATCCTACCCCGCTTTGGTTTTGTCCATGTGTCCTTTATATGTGTTCCTTGATGATCTTTCCCCCCTTTTTTTAAGTTGTTGTTCAAGTGCAGTTGTCTCCATTTTCCCCCACCACTCCCCACCCCAGACCTCACCAGCTCCTAGCCTCAATCTTGTCTCCCTTTGGCTCTGTTTGAGACATTCGTAATGGGAATTTCCTACTCTTTTGAGTACCCCAACACATTTTTATACAGAACAGATTTATTTTTGAATAGGTATTTAATAATGCTTACAGTGTAATAAGAGAAAAAATACAAAATGAAATAGTAAACAAAGGAGTAAAGTGGTAAAAAAGGAAAAAATTAATCTATAGTGATCTATAGTTTTCTAATAGAAAATAAAACTGGCAAGACAGATCTGAGAAATAACCATTTTGGAGGATGACTCTTAGACCCAACTGTTTCGCTTCTCCTGGGGAAGAACTTTCTAAGGTAATCTGGATTCTGTTCCTCTGCCCTTTCAGTCCCTGCTCCATTGGATAGAGATACATTTATGTAACTGATGAATTAAGAAAATGGGTTGTTTATTCTTGCCCATTGTTGCTGGGTTATCTATCTTTCTGCATTCCACAGCTTTCAGGAGCACAGCCAATTTGGAGGAGCTTAGGCATTTCAGCCTGATCAATGACTAGATGGATAAATTTAATTCTGAAGTACGGAATTTAGAAGTCCACTGTTGCTAGAGAGCTAAGCTAAGCTCCCCAAACAGCTTATCTGTTATTAAGCTGGCATTTACACCTCCATCTGTGTGACTCCTGGGTCTGTCTCTCCATTATTTCTACATTTGCCTAAATAAATAAATAAACAAATAAATATATAAAGTAATAAATAACTTGCTTACTTCATACAATTCTGATCCACCTTTCCTTATTTGAGTGGCAGAACTGTCAACGGAGGCTTCCCCCTTTCCACCCCTAGCAAGTGAATTCAGCCTTGTTGGAGAGAGAGTAATTCTTTTGCAATGTGTTGCATCACCTGATCAACAACCCTTTGATTCCCAGCCCGAGCTCAATCCACTGAGCTATGGAGGGATATCAACAGGGGAGTGGCAAGGGGAGAGGGGGAAGGGGCAGAGAATAAGTAGTATAAATGGTAGGTAGAAAACAGACAGGGGAAGGTTAAGGATAGTATAGGAAGTGTAGAAGCTGAAGAACTTACGTGTACGACCTATGGACAAAAACTAAAGGGTGGGGAATGAGGGGCTGGGGGTGGAAGGGAAGAAAGGGGGAAAATGGGACAACTGTAATAGCATAATCAATAAAATATATTAAAAAAAACAACAACCCTTGACAACATACACCTGAGCTGTTTTGGACTCTATCTTGAACTCAAATTTGGTAATCTGCTCTGACGTAGGCAGTGGTCAGCAGCTGCATGAGACCTATAAAAGGAGCTCTCTAGTAAGCTCATATGGAACCACAACAACATCAAGTACTAAACCCCAGGTTTGTGGTATCTATTATTTGCTGACTATAGAACAGATTTTTCAAAGTATATAATTAGTTAGAAATTACATGGATTATGTAGGCTAAACACCTTGGTCTTTTGATTTATAGAAATTCTTAAAAATTGTATTACCAACTAATAAATATTTTAATATTATGTACTTATGAGGTCTTATGATAAATATTTTACTCAAAATATTGTTTTCTTTTTTAAAATAAATAATACTGTGAATTTGTACTTCTGTCCTTTTTCATGAAATTACACCACATACTGCTGCTTTCTCATTATAAACTCCTAGAACTCTGGATACATTTCCAGTGGGAAAATGTATTTGGCATTAATTGTTGTAACTGTTGAACAGCACTGATCTATCTATAGCAGAGATGTTCAGTTTTCATATGTAGTAAAACAGATCAAAACTACAATAAGGAATGTCAAGAGATAATTTATAATGTTAAGAATGGAGTATCAATGTAAAAGAAAAATAGGCATTGATGGATCCATTCACTAAATACAATTAAATATAAAGCAACTAATGTGCGCCAGTCTAGGCTGTCCACTGGGGACGTGGTCAGAAGGTGACACAAAAGGATGCTACTCCTGTTCCATTCCAGTGGCAGGGGATAGAAAATAAACAGCTAACAACATTTTTATTTAAAAATTACCATCCAGTAATAAATACATACAGATACAACATATGCAAATTAATTTTGTGTTTACTGAGTCTTCAGGATATTTAATTCAGGAGAATTCTGATTTGGGTCTCAAAGTCTCAATTATCTGTTTCCAGGGCTGGAATCAGTGTTTAAATAATAACTTTGAGAGGAAGCTATGTTTGTTAAAATCCAGCCGTACTGTCTGGCTTTCCTTTTGAAAAGCCTCGTCTTCTGCCACCCATTTATCTTTCTGGTTACTGATTTAGTCAGTCATTCAGGACTATCTTCTGCCATCCTGCCTGCTGGACTTTTTGTCCTCTCTATGGTATCTGCTGTTTAACTCCAGTTTTGACCCTGGACACTGCTGTGGCCATGTCTGTATCTATTTGCTGCTGACTCAGAGCTGGTCTCTTGTGCCCTTGACTTCTGTCTTACTATGTCTGCCTTGGGATTTTAAATGACAATCGCTGTGAATGAGTTTTGGATATAACCACTCTACTATCTTTATTTCAGCCTACTGTGCCTGTGTCTCACTTGCTCCATAATAAAGAAATAAATTGTCATTTGCTTAGAGCTTAAAATCTGAAAGCTCTTAAATTGTTTATTGCTAGCTTATTATTTCAATCATGAGTAAATTTTAGGGAAATAATCTTCTGTATTTGAGCTGCAACAGCCTTCTGATAATAAAAAAAAATTCTCTTGCCAACCTGAAGTTATAGTTTAAAGGAATGGATATGTTGAGTCATTGGTTTGAAAAATGATTTCAATGGGACTGGAATCCAATTTTAATAAGCACACATTGTTTACACAATATTTACTTTAGAAAACATAGTTTGGGAACTAGAGTGATTTGCTGATTTAGCTTTGTCTCCACTCCCATTTGAAGCATTTTGTTTTTTGTTTTTGCTAATATTTTTTAATTAAATTCCACAGTTCTTTCCAAAATGAAATGTTGTCAATATAATAATAAGCTAGACTAAGGGAAAAACTTGTCTTTTCTAAAAGGAAGGTTGTCACCAAACTTGGCATCCTGAAAAACTGAGCCTTTTGTAAGTGCTGTTTATGAGATTTTGTTCTTTTGGGCCAAAAATTCCTTTGGGTAAATGAGCCAGATTGTTCCCAGTGCCCGGGTCGCTTTGGAAGCTGAGCGCAGCCAGCTGAGTTGGGCCATCCTGACGAACACTGGGGGGGCCCCCTGCGGTGAGATGGAGCGGGGAGACCAAACAAGGAAGTGAAAGGTTGGCTTCCGTCTTATGAGTCAGATCTACCCCCTTCATACACTGATGGCACTAAAGAGAGAAAGTATTAATGAATAGTCTAATTGTTCCCAACCAGTTACGCTAACGTCGGAACCACAGTAAACAGCACAACATAAGACAAACATTAAAAAAAAAACTGATGCCCAAGTTAGACAAACAAGTGCAGTTTAAAAAAATGAAAACGAAGGCTAGGATAAAATCTTTGCAATCTCCATATACAATTTTTAAGACAAAAGTTAACAAATCTAAATTGAACAAAGAAACATGAAATACTTAATATTAAGACCAAGTGAAACCTGTAACTACTCTAACCTTTCTATTGATTTTTTCCTATAAGAATGTAAGTGAGAGATAAATTCAATTTTTCCGATTTTGGTAAACTATTCTGGGGAGAAAATAGGTTAACTGTAAAAGCAATTGTTTGTGACAGACATGCTCATTAAAATCGATAAAACGAGCAATTGGCACCACAAAATTGTTCTATCTAAATGCCACTCATTTAGTGCTTATTTATTTTCTGAGAAGATACAATTCCCACAGAATTGCTTTCTTCCTGTTAGTAAAAAATGCAATCCATGCTCACAGTGGCCAGTCTAGGAACGAGTGAGGTGGTAAGGAGAAGAATCAGATTGGAAATCCTAGGGTGTTTCAAATGAAGCTGATGCAACACAATTCTGAGCGAAACACACAGATGTCCTTGAAGTTATTACTTTGCACAAAAAGTAAATCGTTATGAGCAGGCTAGCGACCATAGCCTTGCCACTTTTTCTCAAGTTGGTCACAAAGTGGTTACTCTAGCAGCCGGTTTGACAAGACGGATTAGTGTCTGATTTAGCAGGCTGCCTGAAGTTTTGTTCCCAGTAGCTTTCTTCTTCCCTTGACCCTGACCTGGTAGTAACATAGTAGCCATTAATTTATATATATTGGTCTCTTTCAATGGCAACACAACCCATTTTTTTGTCTATTTCCAGCCTGACCCTCTCTCTTATATGCGCACCACTGGCCACCTCAGGGAATTCTGCAAAATTGAATTTCAGCCATACAACTGTGTAGATATACCATCAATAAAATCTTTAATAGAAAATAAAGCAACCAAATGTCTAACAGACTGTGCTGTTAAGTGTTCTTTTCTGGTTATAATCAGCAGTCTTTATTAGTTAGTATCAACTAATGTAGAGGACTCTGTGGGACAGAAGCTCTCTTTAGGGAGTAAAACTTTGTAATAAAATAAAATACATTTTATACCCTCAAAGACCTTATTTTCTAACATGGCAACAGAATAAAGACATTAAAAGGAAGTTTTCTCTTTATGAGTACTTAGTGTTGTCCATTTCCTAGACAGCAGATTAATGGTCCTTCTTCAAGGGAGAAAGAAAAGAGAATGATTAAATGTACACATAGTATAAGCCACATTAATAAAGTGTCTCAGAATAACTGCAGTCAAGTGTCACTATTTTTCTCTTAATCTTGGAAATAATGTGACTGGAAAATAACATTATAACTACTGAAAAACTCAACTTAATATTATAGTTATTATTCAATAGCAAAATCATTAACTTTTTCTTTATATCCCTGACCTTATATAATCATCTTTTTTTAAGTTAAATTTTAAAGTGCACCTTTAATCGATGGTGATTATAAAGAATGAATATGGAATATTATTTTAAAAGACTTTAAATAGGCCCAGCTGGTGTAGCTCAGTGGATTGAGTGCAGGCTGGGAACCAGAGAGTCCCGGTTCGATTCCCAGTCGGGGCACATGCCTGGGTTGCAGGCCAGGTCCCCAATGAGGGCCCTGTGAGAGGCAACTATACATTGCTCTTTCTCCCTTCCTTCTCCTCTCTCTGAAAATAAATAAATAAAATCTTTAAAAAAAAGATTTTAAATAACTCTGGCATGTAATAATTATTAGTACATTTATTTTTTAAAGAGAGTTGCTACTACCGAACAGCAATTGGGGTCCCGCTGCCACCCTCTAGGCAAGATTGCAGAGGCAAAGTTTTGGTGATAAAGGAAAGGAGTCTTTATTCAAAAGCTTCAAAATTTTGGAATAACAGCTTTCCACGTGCATTTGCCTCTTAAGCATATCGATTAAAGCTAAACTCTTTAACACCTGAGTTCTAGCATTTCCCCTGTTAGTTTTAATTATCTTATTTCTATAGGGTTAGTTTACAAGCTAAAACAGCATAAGATACAAAAGCTACACAATTTTGGAAGAAGGGCAGGCTTCAGCCGCAGGGCCTGTCCCCTCTAGAACATCCAATGAAGAATAACCCTGCCAGCCTCTGCCAGGACAACCTGGTCCTAGACTGTGCCTGAGTTCCTTCCCATCCAAACTGGGAAATGCAGGAAGCTGCAGAAACCCAGGCATTGTTGTGGAAGAAGAGCCAGAGAGAGCTAGCACCCCTCCGATAGTCCAAGAGTGCTTCTTTTATTTCAAACCTTCTCTCGAATAATTCCATGCACTCTGGGGGCTTTCAGCATCTCAGCCAATCCTGTCCTAGATTGCTTACCATCACCTCCAGCAACCTCCGCCATTGGCCACTCCCTACTTCTCCCCAGTGATCTGATCAGATTTCTCTGTATCATTAACATTTAAACTTTCGAGAAGGTACTTATTTTTTTGCCCCAGTATTTATAAGGTCACTGAGTTGATAATATAAGAGCTTCTTTTTTTCCAAACCCTGTCATATATCAAATATTTTACCTATTTTTTAAAAACAAAATATAATCTGCCACAAAAGCTCTTCAATTCAGTCTTATCCTTATTTTTCCAATGGAAAACCTGAAGCCCATACTGGTTAAATAATTAGCCCACAGTCAACAATTATGTGGCAAAATAATATTTTGATGTAAGAGCTTGAATTATTATCACTGCATCATATTCCTTTCAGAGTTGCATAATATCATATATGTTTGGAATTCCATTTGAATTTAACATAAGTGCTACATAACTGATATTAGACAGAGTTATATCAATGAACTGCCTCTTTCATTTACGTAGGCTTTCTTCTCTTTGTGTTCTGTACTCTCTTCCTAGGCTAATTTAAGTCCAAAGCCTCAACCATTATTTTTATTCTACTTATTCCTAAATGAATGGTCCAGGATGAAATCTCTTCTGAATTCAAGATATTAGATGTCTCCAAGTGACTGCAAACACCTCTTACCCGACTCGTCCAATTTCGAGCTATTTCCGACAAGTCTGTTTATTTTCTCGCCGTCCACTCAGCAATGACAGCATCCCCCAATTAAATTTTTATATCAAAATTCAAAAAGATCCCTTGCTATCCCTTCTCTCTTATCTGCTATTTCCAATGTATTACCACATTCAATTAACTTTACTATATAAATCTTTCTTATATTGATCCATTCTCCTAAATCTCCTCTGCCACAAGCCTAATACAAGCTACCATCACCGCTTATCTTGATTGCTATAAAACCTAATTTAGTGCCTATTATTTACTCAGATCCACTTCCAATCCACTCGGCACACTACAGCCAGAGGCATCCTCAAAGCATACATCAGGTCATGTCTTACAAACTAAAACCCTTCAATGACTGACCATTGCTTTAAGTTAAATCCATTAACCTTTCCTACAAAATCCTGCATGGCCTGCCTCTCAAGTCTCATTATATAACCACTCCCCCATTCCAGTAAGTATTCACTTCAAAGTCCAGGAGGCATTTGTGGGTGTTTTACAATCCTCTTCATCAAGTGTAACATCCTATTGTGACAATCAATGGGCAAAAGACAAGTGATCTGACCTGCCCTGGAGCAGGGATGGGATGACTGCAAACTGCACTTAAATGTCACATTTGAGAAAGCGAAGGATGGGACTCTCCATAGCAACCAGGATTGACTTTGTAAAGACTCTCTGCCCAGGTAGTAGAGAAAGTTACTTGAGTAGACCCTCACTCTGTTCTCTGGGATCAAATCTTTTGTCTTTTTTTTTTTTTTTTTTTTTTGCAGTCCATGGTCCATGGCTACATTTGTAGTGGGCATTAAGGAATATGTCCTACTTGTAGAATTTACATTCCATAGCCTCACCATGCAAGTGCTAGTGTGGAGGAATTTTTACACCAGGCTTATGGTTCATTTGGCAATACAATTCTTGCAAAAATGAATCTAAACACCTCAGTGCAACATATCTGTAAACATACTCAAGTTCTTTGATAATTGTAATTATCTAGCATGATTCCTTTGTTTGGGTCTTACCTCTTCTATTTTTCTTTCTCTTCCTTTTGAACCCTCAAAAGACCTGCATTCATGCTGCCTGTCACATACCAAACCCAATAAGCTGTATGGACACTGTATGGACTGAATCTGTATGGACACTTTATTCAGATGGCCAGCAGTGGGTTCATACTCT